>RJWT010007013.1:0-28216 GCA_004365215.1 Cuniculus paca | reverse complement strand
ATTCTTATGAAATGTCAGTATGTCAATGAACAAATCAATAGAAAGCTTCTAGCTTACTGAAAGTCATTCATTAAATATTAGTTTATGTAATTACGTGTGGAGGCTTAAAACAGTACACTACGCCTGGGACAGGCAGAAAGTGGTAGGTGTGTATATCTGGGTGTGTATGTTAGTATTTGAGAGTGAGGCCATACAATTTGTGGCAGTCAAAGTTGGATTTTTGTGTTCTGTGCTCAGGGGCTTGGTTGGCTTAAAGGGGAAGCCACTGTAGATTACATGTGGCAGGGTGACATGATTTTACCTGCTCCCATGAGGGGGATGAGGAGTGCTTTACCTTTTATGATAGCAATAGGAATTCTTTGAGAAGAAAGAAGGAAAGCAGAGAGGGAAGGGGAAAATGGGCCAGAAAACACAGAAAGGAAACGAGGGGTAGGAAAAGTGAAAAAACAGAGTAAAATCAAGAAAAATGACTGGAACATGCATTTGGTGCCTGGCTCAAGGGCTTGCATGAAAATTAGTGAAGTCCCCCAGATGAGCCCAAGGGCTCCAGCACAGGAGAATTGTCCCTGTGATTTACAGAGCTCCATCTCAACACCTGTACTGCTGATGAGGAATGAGCTCTCCGAGGTCCTCCCATAGAACAAACAGTCAGGGCTAGATTTGCTCCTTCTTTCGGGATTCACCTGAGGCTACAGATTGCAGGCGCCAATTACCTGGAGTCAAAGTGCAAGTGCAGTTTGCCCTGGGGTGTGCTTTGCAGCTTCTGGACATTAAGCTGATCTTGCAAGAGCTTGTACCTGCAATGTCATGGCAGGCCAGGCTGATCAGCACAGCCCCCACCTCCTTCCCTTCCAGCAGTAAATCCAAGGATATTTCCCCAGCTTTAATTTATTTTTTAAAGTAGCTTTATGAGCCTGTTAATAAAAGGAAATCTTGCTCCTTGCCTGACTGTCGCTCAACCTCTGCTCATCTCCTCTTGCCTAGGAAACTCATGGAAACAATGCTGGCTCTTTTCTCCCTGCACATAAAAGGTTTATAGATCTCCAGTTCCCTGCAACTCAGCCCAAAGTAGCTCTCACTTGACAGTCTTCAGAAATGAGCATTGCTCCCACTTCCAAACCAAGCTCCTGCCTGTGCAAGGTCAGGCTCCATCCCCAGAAGCTGTGGCTGTTTGAATCACACTGGCCACAGCTGCCCAAATGTGTCTCTTCAGAGGATGCTTCCATCTTGTCAGTGCTGGTAAAACTTTGAAAGCTTTACCAGCACTGACAAGCAGCATACATTTGTCAAACAGTTCCCTGCTGAGCTGCTGCTCGGGGCTTGATGTGAGGAAGGGGTCTGAGTTGTTTGTAACCACAACTGCTTTCTAAGTTATTGTAGTGAAGGATTATGGGAAGAACAGCCATTTTGCATGTTGATGCCTGGTAACCACTTCCTGAACCCTGTGTAGGTGTGCTCATAGCTATGAATACATACACCCTGTGTGCAGTTTTCATATTTATGATATGGGTCTGTGATGGGTGGATTCTTCAGGTTTTTTGATGTTTCATTTAACAACAACAACAACAACAAGATCAGGTGAATTGGTTTAAAGCAGGGTTTCTCAACCTCAGCACTACTGACATTTTAAGTCCTGTAAATCTCTGGGTAGTGGCCTGTCTTGTGCACTGTAGGATGTTAGTAGCACTCTGGCTTCTACCTACTTGATGCCTGTAGCAACTCTCTCTTCAGTTGTGATAATTCAGTGTTCCCAGATGTTGCCAGATGTTTAGACATTGCCAAAATTACCCTCTCTGAGAATCACTAGTTTAAAGCATACATTCTTGATGTAGGTGATATTATGCCCAGTAGGGTAAAAATTTGTCCTTGGGTGGATAAAAAATCTTTTATGCATAAATCACAGATATACATATAGTACATAAACAGATCTACAATATGTCTGAGGCACTGAAATTTCAGGGAAGATGGTAATTGGGAAAAAAATGTCTAAAAAGTATCATTCAGGGGGGATATCATTAAAAGAAAGTTGAGAAACACAGGTCTCAAGAGATGCAAATACAAGTAAATGAAGGCTTATTTTTGCCTTTCTAAGGATCTGCCTTTACCACAGAAATTCTTTCAGTTCAATTTTGAACTAAGGGAAGCCATGTTGGTTTTTACCCCAAATGTCAGATCAGAAGCTCTGTGAATGAATGTCTATACCTACTAAGATCTTTCACTGGTCAGATTTTGCCTTCTTTCAGGTTAAGCTTGCTGATTTCTGGCCTCCTCTCTCGTGGCAGAACATGAGTGAGAATTTACTGAGTGTCTGACTTATGCAGGCTCTGCAGGGGGAACTTTATAATCAGTTTCTGTATCATCTCTCTGAGTAAGAAGTTCTTACCATCCACATCCTATAGAGAAGCTAAGAAAGGTCTACAGCTAGCAAATTGTGGAGCTAAGATTAGGACTCGGTTTTGATGTAACATTACCTCTATTTATAAGGATATAGAAGAAAATACGCCAAGAACACAAGTATTCTTCCTTAGGTAATTAGTATTTCTAGAAAATTACTTAATGATTTTCCACTACAGTAAAACCAGTGCCGATGATCCCAACAAATATGATAATAATGAACTGGATTCTTGATATTTCTAGCCCTTGGGGAGTGGGCTGACCTGTCAAGGCCATTTGGTTTAACCTAAAGGGCTTCAAGACTGTAACTGACTCAGCTCCTTGCATCCTTCCTAACTAGAAACATGCCCCCATACACTCTTTCCTGAATGCATAAAAACCTCTGGGAGTGTGGTAGACAGAATAATACTCACCCAAACAGGTTGAATCCCTAATCGTTATTACCTGTAAATATCATAGCCTGTGTAGCAAAGGGACTTAGAAGATGTGATGAAGGACATAGTTGAAGATAGTGAGATTATCTGGATTTTTTGCGTGTGCCCAATTGAAATGTATGAGTCATTGAAAGTGGAGAACCTTTCCTGGTTAGGGCCGAGAGATGAGACACAAGAAGGAGGAGACATTCAACATGTGTGAGGGATCCAATCTGCTGTTACAGGTTCCGAAGGTGAGAGAAAAGCTCCTAGAGGGTGGGGGTGGCTTCCAGAAGTGGAGAATGGCCCTCATCTGCTTACCAGCAAGAATACAAGAACTTTCAAAGCAGGCACAACTGCACTGAACAGAATTCAGTCAATGAGATGCAGAATGTTGTACGAAGACTACCAGAGATCATTGGCACCTGGTTCTACTCAGGCCACCCCCACTATGAAAATCCCCACTTACACCCCGTGCTTCTGTCGTGCAGTCCTCTTTGTAAGCACTGATGTGTACTAATGTGCCTGTAGTGCAGGGGCTGGAGGGACCTCATCTGAATTCAAAGATCCTGAATTTTCAGCTATGATCTGTGGGAAGTTGTGGAGGTTGTTTAATATTTCCGAGCCTCCATTTCTCCATCTATAAAGTGGGGATGTTAGTGGGGGTCTACATTATGGAGTTGAATCACTTATGTAGTTTTTACCTGGTAACCTCAAGAAGCACCCAATAATATACCTGTACTATCATCATCATCATCATCACCTCATCATAATTGCCACTATCAGCATTATCATTGTCATTGCCACCTCTTCTTCCTCCTCATTATCATTATCAGTACCATCATCTCCCATCATCAGCATCAACATCAGTACCATCATCACCATCATCGTCATGAACATCATTCCTGACACCACCACTACTGTCACCATCACCAACACTTTCTTTTCCTGCTCTCATTATCATCATCACTGTCACTACTACCTCCATCATCACCATCATTCCTATTACCACCACCATCATTTTGTCATCATCACCATCCTTCCACTCTATTCCAGGTCATTCACACAACTGACACATTCTTCCTCCATATCACCTTCTGATGAGTACTTATACTTTATTTAAATCTTGGTGAAGCTCATCCTTCCTTCTCTGTGTACTGGCAGAATAAACTAAAGTGTTCTTTTTTCTGGGACTCAATTGTGAGCACTATTTTGTAGTTATGTTGTTGAATTCCCTATTTGTGTCTGGAAACCTAGTAGGTACATCGTGAGTCAATGACAACCTGAGTTAGCAGTAGCTTTTAATTGGAGGGTCGGCACTGTGATATCATAATTCCTATATTTTGATTTGTAGTATGGATTTTGGGGCTTTGGAGTTACAAAGGTCTTAATTCAAATCATAGTTTCGTTAATTACCCACTGGTTAAATGAGTAAATTAGGCCACCAGTATGATTGAGTGGGACTGAATTATACTTTATTTTTTCCCAGTTGAATATGTAATTCATGCTTATCATAAAATATTTGAAGAATACACAAATATTTCCCTGACTATTAGTACTGGATATTAACCACTGTCGTCTAGCAGTGGCTCTCCTTTTATAAGCAGAGCACAGTGCTTATAAGCCCAGATAACAGTGTCAAATTTCAGGAGTATCACTTACCCACCTTGCCCAAGTGATCACTAAACTCTGTTCCTCATCCATTGTGGGGGATAATAATGGTATCAGGTATCTGGTAGGGGGCTGAGTTAAGTTAAATGAGTTATAATACACCTATGTTAGTGCCTGGTGCAAGCATTGTGTGGATATTTATTAAATCCTAAAAAACAACTTATACCCTCCCATCTGCTGCATTTCCATCCCATTCCACTAATTCTTAGCCAGAATTACTACCTCTGGTGAATCCTTCCACACCTTTCTCTTGGCCCATGTAACTCATAGGGTTGTTGATAACTTCTTGTTTTATTAAACTATTCTTATATGCACTTTTCTGGAACATGACTTTTTTTTTTGCAACTTCTGATGCATCTAACTGGAATCTACTCTGCCAAGTTAAATTGGTGTCAACAAAGAATTACATAATTATTCCAGGGCGGAGATGTAAATCCTTTTATGCAACTATTCTCCTGTAAGTGACCATTTTCTTTGTTTGCTGGAAATTTCTAAGCATTAAAAATGTTACATGAGAAAGGGAGGGGAGGGGCTGATCTGACTGATTATATTCCCAAACTTGAGTCTGCTTTGAAGGCTAAGCTAGGGATTCAATACATACAGTAAGAGGTTCACTTCAAGTTAAGTAACTATATGAAATCACACAACAGTTAGATAATTGACCCAATTTAATTTTCTATAGAAGGATGACTGCTGGTTTGCTGCCTGATCTATAGGTATGTAACTGCTTGTATTACAAACCAGTCAGCTAAGTATGAAGCTATTATTACTAATTAAAATCACTTCCTTGCACAACCATCACCTCCTCCACCTTCCTAGCTCACCTGCCCACATTATGCAAGATCCACCCCTTCAGGAACAGTTAATGTGAGCCAAAAAATCAATAGCTCAATTAACAATCAGGATTGGGCTTTCAGGCAAAAGAGATCAGGATCAATAACATGTTCAGTGAAATTAAAGGCAGTTGTTAAGGCAACTGTTTAAAAGCTGCAGATGCAGACTCTGGGTGTATTCATCAAAACCCACTGGGCTCTTTCTCTGGAGAGGTGGAGAAGTACATCTTTCTTTGGTCCATCTTCCACATGGATGGGCACCTAATGAAGCAAGTATGTCCTCACTGATTTTTCTTGAAGTAAATTCCCTGTCCCAGGATTGCTGTGGGCATCTTAGCTCACTTGATGGAAACTTTTCTTTCATCAATCATGATGAGCAAAAGCAGAGTTCCATCATCATCTTTCAACATCCTCTTCAATGTCTTTTAGGAGGTAGAGTGAGTGACATTTGCCTGTATGTTTGATTTGTTGAATCTTCCTATAATTATAGACTTTAAATCATCCAATTAACATTTATGAGCTCCTTCTCTGTTCTCCTAACCATTACTTTTTAAACTTTTCATGATTTTGCCCTTATTTATGGTTCTAGTATTACTACTTATGATAGGCTAGATAAAAGTAACAAAGAGCCCAGACATATGATTTTCTGTTAGTTAACAGTACTCAGTTATGTGGGCAGATCTTTTCTAAATGGAGGCTGAGGCACCTTCATCCTTGTGCTTTCTTCCTCCAATACTGTCTAATTATCATTTTCATCCAGCATGTAGAGGCACACAAGATAACAAAGAGGAGGTAATATATTACTTATTAAAAACCTAGTCTTGAAGGGCATTAAACATTCTTGTTTCCATCCCATGGTCTTGGTGACAATCACCACCTTAGATGCAATGCAAGTTGGGAAGTGTAGTTCATTATGTCTAGGAAATGAAAAAGGAGTGAACAGGTTTAGGAAATCAGCTACTTGTGTCTATCTGATTATCACTACCTCCCATTTGTGAATGTCTTCAATTTTACCTACTAGGTCTTTTTCTTTGTTGGGCATCCATAGAGGGAACTAATTCCACCAGAAGGGATACTCTACACCTCAGGCACAAGGATATGCATGACCAAATCTGGGCTTACCATAGTTTCTCAGGGGATACTTCAGTTGAATCTACCATCTCTTTTCACTCAAATCATTAAGATATGAGTCTTGGAGTACCTAATGCAATATAAAGCATTTGAATAACTCTTCCCCAAGTGATAGAGAGACTGTTGTTTAGCTATATTCTTTGAAAGTCATGAACATGGACACTTACAATAAGAGGAGTA
Organism: Cuniculus paca; assembly: GCA_004365215.1. Classification (NCBI taxonomy): domain Eukaryota; kingdom Metazoa; phylum Chordata; class Mammalia; order Rodentia; family Cuniculidae; genus Cuniculus; species Cuniculus paca. Next base: position 21,594 of record RJWT010007013.1, on the reverse strand, counting down.
TTAATCATACTAATTAGATTTCGTCGAGTGCTCATTATATTTCAGGCACACTATTCACGGAATTATGTTCTTTTGCAATGGTATATGTTCTTTTTTATCCTCCAGATGACGAAACTAAGGCAGAGAGATAATATGAAACTTGCCCAGCATCATCTAGATAACAAGTGACAGGGCTGGGATTTTCACCCAGAAGTCTGGCTCTGGTACTTGCTCTTAACTACTGTGGGTAATGGCCTCTAAAGATGCCAATGAAGGCCTCAAAACAAGAGACAGGTTGGTGGGGTGATGATGGTCAGAAAGGAGGTGATATTAGATATTAACTCCTTTCCTTTTTCATGAGCTCTTTGGGCTCCTAAATCAAGGTTTTACTATCTTGATTGGCCTCATCTGCTGCTCTGGAACTGCACCTAGGGCATAACAATACCTTTCTATCCTGGGTTCTTGAGCAGAAGCTCTAAAAGCCTTTGATGGAAAAAAAAAAAGGGAATGCAGAATGGTAGATATAAAGAATAGAAGAGTGGGTGGTCTTCCTTGACTACAGTTAGCACAACTATCTTGAAATGTTTAAACCTTAGAAAAAGGGCACGGTAGGTATCAAAATGTGGCCCCACTTGCCTGACATGGTAGCAGACGCTTATAATCCCAGGATTCTGGGAGACTGAGGCAACTATGAGCCCAGTCTAGGTAAATTAATGAAACCTTGTCCCCCCCCAAAAAAAAATTAAAAAGGGTGGGGAGGTAGCTCAGTATGAAGGTCCTGGGTTCAATCTTTAGTGCTTTCAATATATGTGTGAACATTTCTCACCTGTGGATTAGCTGGTTATTAGCTGATTAGGCTGGCTTGGCTAGGGTAACAGGGGCAATGTAACTGTGCTCCCTGTCCTCCAGCAGGCCAGCCTGGGTGTGTTCTCAGGGTAACAACAGTGGTGTAATTCCATTTCAAGACTTGGCTTTGCATCATGTTTGTTAACATCCTATCAGCCAAAGCAGACTCCATGATTGAGCCTAGAGCCAAGAAACTTGACTGTAGGAGCTTGCCAAGGGGTGCTCCTATAGGAAGAGGGGAAGAGGGGTCATCATGCACGTGCCCAATGAATGTGTGTGTGTAAACAAAATACAAGTGAACCAAGGCTCTGGGAGGTCGAGAGGAGATCTGAGGGCAGCACAGTGAATACAACGCAGAGCTGTGCTATGATCCATGTGGCATACATTCTTTGAGTGAGCAGTTTTGGAGGCTGGGAGAGGTCTCTTAGCCCCTATAATCCAAAGGCTTTCCCATACCTATGAGTTGAGGTCTGGAGTTTCTTATCCAGGAGTCAGAGCTACTCACATCCCAGACTAAAGAGATGAAGCCTTGTCCGTGGCTGGGCTTTATTCTTTACCCAGGCAACAGTGATTGGGTTGAAGGTTTTTTGAGTATTGTTCTTTTTTCTTGTTTTAAAAATATTAAAAAAAAGTATATGTGTTCATTATGTATAAAATAGTCAGAGAAGTACACAGTAGTTCAAATAAACATCACGGCCTGTAGATAAACTGGTAATACTTATATATATTTTCCCCTAAATATTTTCCTTAGCAGTATTACTATTTTAAAGTTCGAGAGATATCTTAAATATATATTATAAGTATGCCTCTCCAAGATTAAAAGCCCATTGCAAACATTATTTCCAGTGACTGCACAATGCATATATTAGTAATAACACTATGAATCATTCAACCAATCTCCAATTGAATATTTATATTGTTTCTAACTTTTCAGACTTGTACATAATGCTGGGATTGCTAATTTTTAATTTCATATATTTTACATTACAAAAGTGAGAAGCTACATTACACGAAATATTGAAAAAAAAAAAGCCCAACCATGTCACCACCGTCATGACTACTGTTAATGTTTTTCTATATTTTCTTCTAGACTTTTCTCCCACATATAATTTTATGCTGTGTCAGTCAGCATTTAATAGAGACACAGATACATTGCAAGATACACAAATAACTAAGAGTGTACAGATTGGCTTACAGTGAGTACCCATGGAGTCAGATTTAGAAGAGTGCTAAAGGTCTATCTGTGTGCTGGGGATATGAAGGATCCAGTCAAAGTCCTGGAGATCCATGTAGTGTCCCCTGCAAGTCCCTCTCAAGAGGCCGAAGGGTCTGTGCTGAAAGCCAGGGGCCGGTGTGCAAGATACAGTGCAGACCGGAGCCCCTCTGAAGGAAAGAGAAGCTAACCTTCCTTCTTTGTTTCTTTTTTATAGCATTCTGGTAATAATCCTCCCTAGGGTGAGACTTTCACATTCAGAACTACGCTGCGTCAATTTAGTTGGGCATTTCTTATACAAGTTGACATGATCAATCAACTATCACATATTCTCACTTTTTCCTGACTACAAAACAATATGCGATGACTTTGTGAAGATTTGAAAGTACAGCAACTAGGAAGCAGAACAAAAATCATCCATAATTCCACCACCTAGAGGCAACCACTATTAACTCTTTGGCCTATTTTCTCACATTATTATTATGAACTTTGTATTTCTTATTTTTCATGACTGAGATCATGCTAAGCCTCCAAATCTTCTTTTCTTACTTTGCACTTTTCCTTCCTTAAAAGCTCTGAAAAATATTTGAAAAGCATTTAATATTATAACATAATATTTTAATCACAGCATAATATCCTTTCAATAGATCCATCACAATTAGTTTGATATTGCTGGCAGAGGGACAGCTATCATATACTTTATTGCAGGAAAAAATCTTCGTATATACACTTTCATCACACTTTTGATTTCTTCAGAAGAGGTTATGAGAAATGGAATTATTTGTCATGTTTTGGAAGTATATGAAATTTTTAAAGACTTCTATATGTAGATGTTTTCACACAGTTGTTACTACACAGGGTACCCCAGGCTGTATCTTGATTTTGACTTATCTTTTTTAGCGTAGCATTTCCTCCTAATCATAGTTCTTAAAGGAAGGGACAATGTCATACATTTTATATTCCTAGTCCAGTGCCTGGCACAAAACAAGCATGACTAATTTTACAGACAGTGTAGATTAGTAGTGGGAGCACCAACTGTGAACCCAGAAAGCTTGAGTTTGAATCAAGAATGCATCCATTCCATGTTGAACAAAAGAAGTCAGGCTTAGAAAAACAAATATATCATCGTCTCATTAATCCATAAAATTTAAAAAAGAGGGCGGGGAGGGAAAGAAGATGAAAAAAGGAATGAAAGTGTGTTATGCACATGTTCCAACTTCACACAAGGAATGAAAACGTCATGTACTACAAATATCTACTAATATAAAAAAGATGACATAAAAGTAGAAAGGAGACTATTATTGGACAAAAAGAAGGGAGTAAGGTGAATGGTGTATAAGGGGAGATTATAGGGGGATGGATATGATTAAAATAGATGCACTAAAGTCCAATATTTTATAAAATTAATAGACACTAACAGTAAAGTAAATGAAAAAAATGTGTGCATCATCCGCAAATCAATGTTTTTTAATTTTTTCATGTGTTCAAGTGAAATGAAGGTTGTAGTGGCCTCATTGGCTTGTCTTAAACCATGCCTGGTTGCATGTGCTTGGAATTCCAGCAGTCTGGGAGGCGGAGGCAGGAAAATTGCAAGTTTGAGCTCTGCCTGGGTAATTTAGCAATTTAGCCAAACAATGTCTCAAGCAAACAAACAAACAAAAAGTGGGGCTCAGTGTGAAGGCCCTAGGTTCAACCCCAGTAGTACCAAAAAAAAAAAAGGTACTTGTTATAACACAATACTTTGGATAGTTTATTAAAAAATGGGTACTTTACTAAAAAAAAGAAATTTATGTGACATATGATTCTGGCGACTGGAAACTTCAAACAGCATGACTCATGTGAATTTGATTTATTTCACTTATGAGTATGGTCTCAAGTCACATCCATTTACCTATAAAAGCCTCAGTGTGATCCTTCTTTATAGCTGATTAGTACTCCATTGTATAAAAGTACCACATCTTTTTTATCCATTCCTCAATTGATGGGCATTTGGGTTCTTTTCAAGATTTGGCTATTACAAATTGTGCTGCTATAAACATGGGTGCACATATATCACTGTGGTATGATGATTTCACTTCTGGGAATATGCCCAGAAGCGGAATAGCTGGGTCAAATGGGACTTCCAATCCTATCTTTTTGAGGAACCTGCAGACAGATTTCCACAGTGTGTAACAAACTGAAAGACTCAGTAAGATACAGAATCCCTGATAAATATGGGGGAAAGGTTCTGTAGTCCAATAATGCTTTTATTCTTTGATTTGATTGGTTTAAGTCTGTTTTCTACTATTTGATTGCAATATGTGAGGAGATATGAACAGCTTTTTTGAAGAAAACAAAGGACATTAAGGTAGTCATTGTTGATTTCTTATTGTCTGATTTGAAGGCCTGTAATGCTTTCACTCTTTTGTTTTATCTGGTTTTATATTATTTTGTTTTGTTTGAGTTTGTTGTGTGTGAATGTATGAACAACCATTTTGAAGAAAACAAGAGACACTAGGGTAGCCATTGTTGATCTCTTGTTATGTTTTGAAGACCTGTATTGCTTGCAGTGTTCTGTTCTGAAATGCTATGTTGTGTTTGACTCTGTTCTGTTTTGTTTTGTTTTGTTCTATTTTCTTTAAAATAAAAAAAATTAAAAAACAAACGAAGAAACAAACAGCATGACTCAGATGTCTGCCAAAGGCCCTCTGGCTGTGTAATAACATAGCAGGTGGTGTCACCTGTTGGTAACATGTACCAGTCAGTGCACATGAATAAAGAAACAGCAAGAGGCCAAGGAACAGCCAGATTTGCCCTTTTAAAAAAGTGGCTCCCCAAGAACAAATCCAGTCCTGCAAAATTTAACTCACATCAGTCCCTTTCCTAGTGAGGTCCTGACATCACCTCTCATTAGGCTCTGCCTCTCAAAGGTCCCACCACCATTTGCACTGGCATACTGGAATCCAAGCTTCCAGTGCATGAACCTTTGGGGGACAAACAATGTCTACACCATAGCAAGTGCAAAGCTCCTAGCATTTGCAAAGCACTCTGTTAATGCGAGTGTTATTGATTCTTTTTGTGTTGGAGGCCGGTAGTTTGGTTAAACAAGGAGCCTTTGTAATTGTGTAACCTAAGTTCTGTGCCACATCCTGTTCTGAGATCTTCAGATGTCCTCCAACTTCAAAGCATCCATATCTTCATTGGTAAAACAGACCCATAATCATACCTGGCTTATAGAATTGCTGTGAGGATGTGATAAGGTAATGTAAGTTAAGCATCTAGCATGGTGCCTTGGCAGCTAGGAAATATTTAATAAACTTGAGCTATAATAATTACTATATAGGGAGCACAGTCTTGCTGTAATGTGTTGACTTCATGCTCAGAGATGAGCAGTATTAGGGATTTGATTCATCCTTCTAGACTTTGTTTTCCTTGTACAGTCAGAAGTATCTATGTATGTGGGGACAGTTACTGTTGCTTGATGATATTTTCCTTGCTCCCTTTTTAACCCACTGTCAGCTTGGGAGGAGGGATCTCCCTTTTATTTCTGTTCTGAAAGCAGGTCCTGGTAGTAGGAAGAGAAGAGATAATGAAGGTGCATTTCACCTTTTTGCTGACTACATCACCACTGGGCAAGATGAGGTGCTGGGTTAGGAGACTGGAGAAGCCTTCAGGAGCATACAGAGCTTTCTTTGCCTCTGGTTCATCTGCCCAATGAGTTGGGCAGAGACTTTATTGTCCCTGACTAGTTGCCACTAGTAGTCTTTTTTAAATTAAAAAAAAAATCAGAATTATCTTTCGGCCTCCCTTTTCCTTTCCTTTTTCCATTCCATCTCGTGACCATCTTTCTCCAGTTATTTCAGGTTAAACGTTGCTTTTTCATCTAAGAGATGTTTTCTGAAAACTTTACCTAAATTAAGTGTTTCTCTCCTCCAATTACTGTGTTTCTCTGTTTAACCTTATTCACATTTCTTGCAATCTGAATTAATTGCTGAATGTATGTGCAAATTTTATTAGTTTCTTGTTGTTTTGCTTCCTTGCTCTAGTCTTGGCTTCTTCTCCCACGCTGTCAGGCATCTTAGCTTTCCAGACGGTGCCAGTACACAGTAGGTATTTAAAAAATATTTGTTCAACAAATGAATAATCATTGTCCCACAATAAATGTATGAGCATGGTGTACAATATAAGGCAAGTATTGCTATTCCCAATATTCAAATCAGGAATCTGAAGTTCGGAAAAATTATATGACTTTATTTTATCAAGAAGAAACTTATGCTACACTTTCCTTAATTTATTTTTTAATTTTCTTTTCTTTTTTTTTAATAGTACCTATTCACTGTTCAAAATGCAAGTAAGATTTAGATGGCACATATCAAGAAGTCTCCTGAGTATTGTTAACTCTCCAACTTTTTCTTCTTTTTCAAAGTTACATTTCAAAGATACTTTCAAAGCTATTTTTAGGGCATTTGCATTCTATGAATTTAGCATTGGATTTTCAAATTCTATAAATATGAATGATATGATTTTGATTAGGATTATTTTGAAGCCATAGATGAACTGAAGGGAAGTTAACATTTTGACTCATTTCAATCAGTTAGCAAGGTTTATATCCATCTATTTAGGTCTTCTGTAATTTCTTCCAGCAATAATTTGTAGATTTTTCAGTGTAGCTACATTTTGTGCCATTTGTCACATATATCATCGAGTATTTAAAATTTTTGATGCTATTGCAGATAGTGGTTATTTTATTTTAATTTTTGTTGGTATATGTTAGAAGTACATAATGATTGCATTCCTTGTGAGTTCATATGTTTGTGCAGCACATCTTAATTCTTTTCTTCATACCCTTCCTTCCTTACCCTTTACCTTCTTCCATCTCTCAGTGCTCTTTTCCTTTGCACAAGACCTATCTCCCTACTTCCTATTATTTTGATCTTTATTTATGGTTTGAAATTCTCATATAAGAGGAACCATGTGATATTTAAGTTCATGTGTCTGATTTATTTCACTTAACATTATGGTCTCTAGATACATCCATTTCCCTACAAATACTCAAATTTATCCTTCTTTATGGTGAAGTAGCATTCTGCTGTGTATGACTACGACATTTTCTTTATCCATTCATTTATTAATGAACAGATAGGCTGCTTCCAAGATTTAGCTACTACGAATTCTGCTGTTATAAACATGGGGTATACATGTATCACTGTAATATGATATCTTTAATTCTTTCAGGAAGATAGCTAGAAGTGGAATAGCTGGCAAAGGGTCTCCCTCTGTCTCTCTCTCATCTATTTGAGACAGAGTTTCACAATGCAGTTCAGGCTGACCTGATTGTTTAAAAAAAAACTTTTCTGTTTTTGTTCTTTTTTTTCTTGACTTTTAGTCATTGAATTTTTAATGATTTGATTTTTATCTCCCTTGGTGGCTGATTAGCTGTAAGTTTTGTTTTGTTTTTAGTAGTAGTTCTGGCTTTTGCAATGTAGATGTAGCTTATCATAGTCTATCTTCAAGTGATATTATACTACTTCATGTAAAATGTCACCCCTTTTGTTACTCATTCTGTTTATCATATAATTTATTTAACATATATGCTAATTAAAAATTATTTTTAGCTTGTAAAATTGAATTGTAATTAAAAGATTTAAATAATAAGAAAATCATATATTTGATTCTAGTACTTTCCATTCCTTTGAGGAAATTCATATTTCTAGTTGGTGTAATTTTCCTGCCTGTAGTGACTTCTTTTAACATTTCTTGGAGAGCATCTCAGGTGGAGATAAATTCTTTCAGATGTTTTGTGTTGACAGTGTCTTTATTGGCTGGGGATGTAGCTTAGAGGCACGAGCACCTGCCTGGCAAACTCAGGGTCCTGAGTTCGATCCCCGATACCAAAAAAGAAAGGAAAAAAAAAAGAAAAAAAAAGAAAGTGCCTTTATTTTTCTTCATTTTGAAAATATTTTTAGATAATTTTTTTCTGGTTATAGAATTCTTTCTTTCTTGGCTTGTTTTTCTTTCAGTGTTTTAAAGATGTTGCCCAGTTGTGCTTATGCTTGCATTCTTTCTGAAAAGAAATCTGTCACCATTCTCTTCTTGTTCCTTTTCATCTAATGTTGTTTCACTCTAGCTTCCTTTACAATTTTCCTCTTATCACTGATTTTGAGCAATCTGATTATAATCTGTCTTTTTCTGAGGGCTTGTTGAAGTATTTCTTTTTTTGGATATTTTCATTAGATTTGTAACTTTTCTGTCCTGATTTCTTCAAAGGTGTTTCTTTTGCCTTTCTCTTCTCCTTCTCCTTTCCTTTTCCCCTCCCCTTCTCCTTCTCCTTCTTCTTTGGATATTGGGACTTGAACTCAGGACCTCATGCTTTCCAGGCAGGTGCTGCAACACTAAGCTAAATCCCTGGTCCTCCCTTCTCTTCTTGAGTCCTTCAATTGTACATGCAGTATAACAGGCTGCTTGAAGTCATTCCACTGTTCATATTTTCTATTCCATTTTAAAATTCTTTTTTCCCCTCTCTGTTTCATTCAGAATAGTTTCTATTGCTTTTTGAGTTTGCTGTCTTTCTTTTGGAATCTTAGACATCATACTTTTCACTTTTAGAAATTCCATTTGAGTCTTTTGAAATACATTCCCCATTTCTACTTAACTTTTTGGATATGTGGAACACAATTGTAATAACTGTTTCAGTGTTCTTGTCTGGTAGCTCTAATATCTATGTTTGCTGTGAGTCAGTTTTAGTTGGTTGATTTTTCTCCCCATAGGTTGTGTTTTCTCTCTCTCCTCTCCCTTTCCCCTCCCCATTTTCTCTTTTCTCCTCCTCCTCATCTCTGTCTCTGTCTGTCTGTCTGTCTGTCTGTCTCTCTTTGTTTGGCTATTTTTGATAGGATACTACAAATTGTCGACTGCTGGATATTTTTGTGGTCTTCTGGCCTGTTTTGTTAGATTTTACCCTGTCTGATGGTATCTTGTTGAAGATAATGGGATGTATTATGGTAACCATTGTTGATTTTCTATCATCTTGTTTTGAAGTCCTATAATGCTTTCATTCTTTTGTCTTGATTGGTCTTATTATGTTTTGTTTTGTTTGATTTTATTATGTGTGATAGTATGAACAGCTATTTTGAAGAAAACAAGAGACATGGTAGCCATTGTTCATTTCCTATTATCTTGTTTTGAAGTCTCATAATGCTTTCATTCTTTTGTTTTGATTGCTTTTATTCTGTTCTGTTTTATTTGATTTTATTATGTGTGAAGGTGTGGACATCTATTTTGAAGAAAACAAGAGACATTATGGTAGCCATTGTTCATTTCCTATTATCTTGTTTTGAAGTCTCATAATGCTTTCATTCTTTTGTTTTGATTGCTTTTATTCTGTTCTGTTTTATTTGATTTTATTATGTGTGAAGGTGTGGACATCTATTTTGAAGAAAACAAGAGACATTATGGTAGCCATTGTTCATTTCCTATTATCTTGTTTTGAAGTCCTGTAATGCTTTCATTCTTTTGTTTGATTGGCAGTATTCTATTTTGTTTTGTTTGATTTTATTGTGTGTGATGGTATAGACAACTATTTTGAAGAAAACAAGAGACATTATGGTGGCCAGTGTTGATTTATTATCTTGTTTTGAAGTCCTGTATCGCTTGCATTGTTCTGTTCTGATTTGCTTTATTCTGTTTTGTTTTGTTTTGTTTTGTTTTGTTTTGTTTTGTTTATTCTCTTTAAAGTAAAAAAAATTAAAAAAAATCTCCTTGAGATTTTATTCTGAAACACAGTTGCTTTGGAAACAGTTTGAATCTTTTGGGTCTTCCTTTGAAGATTTAAATGAGATCAGAGTACTGCTTAGGGCTGTTTCCCCCTAGTGAGTCAAGGCCTTTCTGAGTAATCTAATTGTAGGGCTTCAGACTGGTTTATAGAAAAAGGCATTACTCCCATCCTTGTATCTGTAACTGTTCCTTCTACTCCTTTGAAGTTTCTATCTTTGGCTTTGCAAAGATCTTCACACATGTGTGCTGATCTGTGCTTTGCCAAGTACCTAAGGAAAACATGCTGCAAATCTCCAGGTTTTTCTCTGTATGGTGTTCTTCTCTCCAGTGCTCTGATTTGCAAACCCCAGCTGTTCTGTTCTTCCCAGAACTCAGTTCATCAGTTTCACAAGTCCCTTGGTCTCCTCCTGTATTCCTGTTCCTGGATTGGGATCTGGGGCATTTTTCAAAGTGAATACTTGGGAAGTCCAAGAGTTCAGTTTATTTATTTCCAGTATCTCTGAGACTACTACTCTTTGTTTCCTGAAGTCTGTTATTCTAAATATCTTTGTTTATATGCTTTATAAAGGTGTTTTTTGGTTGTTTCAGGTGGGGGAATAAATCAAATCCTTATTAGTACATCTTTTTATTGTATATGTAGTATTGGGGATTAAATCTAGCTACATCTCCAGACAGTTTTATTTTTTGTTTTGAGACAGGCTCTTGCTAAGTCACTAAATTGCATGGGCAGGACTTGACCTTGCAATTCTCCTGCCATAGCCTTTTACTTCGTCTTGGTTGGAGTTGGAAATCTCGAATGTAGGCAACTTTTCAAGGTCACACAGTTAAGTTGCTTAAGAGTTTGGAATAAATGTCAGTTTACTATCTTGTATTTAATTCTTGTTCCACTAATTTGTTTGAGTTTTGCTTGTGTGAATACTTTAACATTTTTAATCAAAATTTTAGAGAAAATGACCTGTATCTCCTACAAAAATTTTGTTTTGAGATGAGAATGTATTCTCTTCTCTTTTATACATAGGAGGCACTGTAAGTAACAAGGGCTGAACAAGATATCAATGCAGTGATTTTATCAATCTCAGGGACTTGAGAGCTCTAAAATATGCTGGAAAATGTACTACATTGTTAGCATCCATTTCACTTTCACAATGAATAATTATTTTAATAATTGGATTCTTAAAAATCTATGCTTGGTGACTAATCAGTCCCATCTCCCAATTTCAATTATATTTGCTGTATAGCATTTCCCAAGAGAACTATTAAAAACACACACTCATTAGCTCCATCAAGTATTTTTATAAAATAAAACTGATAACTATTTTTCTCTAGATTTTTTTTACTTAGGGATAAGAGTCTTACCAAAAGCATGGCAAGGACAGTAAAAGAGTTTTCCTAGCAACTTCAGAGTGATAAAAATTTTCCCTTTTCATGAATTTTCTTCTTAAACAGAGCCAAACTTTGAATTGAGATTTTTAAAACATTTTCTGTAGAAGGATTAATTTCTCACATTCAAATACATCATCTCAGGATATCTCTGCAGGAAAGTGTATAAACGTAATGATTATTTAAATTATTTTTTTCTTAAAAAGAACCTTCGCTGCTAACTTGTAAGGTGAGCCTCATCTGGTGCAGTGGTTCTCAACTCTGTCTTTATATTAGAATCACTTGGGAGTATTTAAAATACGTCAATGCCAAGAGCCCCCACTCAGACCAATTAAATCAGTATCTCTGGGCATGGAGCCTGGACATCTGTATATTTTAAAACTCTCCTGGTGATTTTAGTTTGCTGCCAAGTTTGAAAACCACTGATGTAGTGAAAAAGCCCTCATTTTATAGGTGAGAAAATGGAAGCTCAGAAGGATTAGTTAATTGCCTAATGTTATATACCAAGAAAGAGGCCTACTATCCAGTAAATTCACACTTTTTGTCTGGCATGTAAGGCACTATAGCAGGTGCTTCAAAAATATTTTAATATTTAACCCTTATGATGACCTAATGATACCCTTTTAAACCCAATTTTATAGTCAAAGTACCCAAGATTTACAAATGCTGAGAAGGTTATCCAGGTTCATGTTTCCAGCAACTTGTATAAAAATCTGTCTTCTAAACTGATTATGGAGCATTTCTCATTAAACTTCCATGTGCATTATCACTGGAATTTCTTTATATGTCTGTTCACTAAGAGGCATCTTTGGATTCTTCTCATTGGGTTAAGCTAGTGATGCATCAGTGGCTTGAGCCTCTCACTTTGTGTGTTTGTGGCAGGTGCTTGATATGTTTGTTAAATAAACAAATAAGAGCAGCTTATGCCTGTTAGAACTGTTGATTTTGAACAAAAGAAACCCTAAATCCAGTTGACTGAAGCAAAAAAAAAAAAAAAGGAGCACAATATCTTACATCAATTTTAAGTTTTAGTATTCTGAATCTAGGTGCCCAAATGGAAAAGAGTCCTGTTTATGTTTCCTGTTTTGGTTTTCTTTTTTTGTACCAGGGATTGAACTCTCGACCCCAGGCTTGCCAGGCAGGCACTTATGTCACTGAGCTAAATCCCTGGCCCTCTGTTTTGGTTTTCTTATGTGTTGCTGCTGGGCTTATGACAGATATTCAAGGGCTCTGATTGGCTTTTATAGGGTCATGTGCTTACTCATGAGCCAATCATTGTTCAGAGGAGAATGCAGAAATTCTATTGATTTGTTTTGGATCCCCTGACTTTCAGCCAAAGACATGGTGGTGTTAGACCCATAAAAATCACACTGACTGGTGTTGAGGAGAGGTTCCTTCCCAAGAAAGCAAGGATGGGATGATTTTCACAGAAACAAATACATCTCAGTGAAGTGAAATCATAAGGACCTATCACATCAGCCTAGGTCTGGTTAAACTTTGACAATTATCTCTAGAGAGGATTGAATGTTAGGGAGGAACTTAGGCAGTAGTAAACTCTCATCTTCCCTCAAATTACCTGACCAGGACTTTGAAAATCTGCTTCTCCAGGTCCAACAAAAGCACTTCATCGGACTTAGAATGCCAATCACATTAACTCAGATGCCAGATGTGTCTCCCTTTTGGGCAGACACAGAGATAAGGAGCCACAGAAAGACATTCTCTGATGGGGTTTCAAACATTACAAAAACAAGGTTTGCTTATTTTTTGGAGGGGGGAGCTTAATTCTGTCTTTGTTATTATAATTTTGTCAGGCTCCTTGAGTTTTCTCTGGGAAGAATCAGAGGATTCTGTGGGTTGAGCACATTTTACAAGTCAAACAGGGAGCTTTCACTGACTCTAGGTGTAAGGCCACAGCTCAGTGTGTTGGACAAGCAAACTAGGACCAGTTTTCTCAAGTCTTCCCAAGTCTTAGAAGGCTTTGTGAATTCTCATGAAGGGAGGCATTCAGTGTGTGTATGTGTAGGGTCCCAGTCCCCATAAAATCAGAATTGCTTAAGGATCCATTGAGTAGGTGGAGATAAGGGAATACTGTTTATAACTCATACAACTTTCTGGGAATGTTGCTGATTCATGTGGGTCTAGAAAAAAAGGACAGGAAGAGAAGAAGCGAGAAGGGCAGAGGGAAAGGGAGGGCAATCTTTGGAATCAGTAGAACTTGGGAACACCCAGTGATGAAACTACTCTGAGCATTTGATGAATCACTGCTCCATCGTCATTTATTGTACCCGTGATGCATGTGCGCAGCTGCTCCAGGTGTTTCAGGAAATACTGTTTTAAGAGAAACGAGAAGTCTCGTGATAATGCTGTTCTGAGCTGAAGCACCAGAAGGCTGGCCATGTAGATGCTTGCTGGAGCTGGAAAGGGTTCCAGTTTGGGATGAGAGCATAGTGATTTGGGGAGACACTGATGGTAAACAATAGGCATTGAAAATATTTAGCTTGTGCTGGTGCAGTGTTCTAGAAGACAGGAGAAGTCAGAGGGCAAGTCATTTAGATAATCAAAAGACCAGGCATATGAAATTGTTGTTAGAGGTGAATGAGATTTATGTACGAAAAATGTTCAGCATGGTTACTGATAATAATATGAAAAATGGAAATAACTCAATTATTTCCTAATTACATAACAACAGAGAATTAAATCAATTATGATCCATTCATTTATATGCTGTTATGTAGGCATCACTAATGATACTGTGAAGAATTTGCAGCAAAATGGGAAATACTCTTGATCCATGAAAAATGAGCATACACAAACAGATTGTGATTTCAATCATTCTCTTGGTTCCATTTTATAGCTCCACTATTCTTCTTTTTTCTTATGCACAATTTTTGTTTTTAGGTGCATTAAGTCAATACATCTGCATCGTGGGCAAACTTGGAAAGCATACAAAAGTATTTTAAGTATGAAAATAAGACTGATACAACTCCATTACCTAGAGACAACTGTTGCTGATGTTTTGGTGCATTTCAGTGAAGTTTTTCTTTATTGCATGTGTTACCCCTCTTCAGAGTTTTTGGAAACACTCTTGCATTGGCAGTGAACATAGTTGGAGCTTCTACTTCTTAATCTCTGGATGGAGCTGTTCTCTTCAAAGATATCTGTAGATTTTGGTGAATTCACACTTTCCACTCACCATTCTGTCTCTTGAACTCTATCAATCCAAGTAGGGTACAGTGATAGGAATGTCCCACTTCCAGAAATTCTGATTTAAGAGGTATGACTTCTGCATTTCAAATCAGCATCAGGCGATATTGTCGTTATTGGTCCAGGGGCCACACAAAGAATCATCACACTAAGGCAATTGTTCTCAGCTTGCTTGCAATTTGCGTAATTTGAAGAGCTTTAAAATATTCTGATGCCCAGACTGCAACCCAGACCAATTAAACCAGAATCTGGGGGTGGGACTCAGTCATCAGTATTTTTTTTTAAAGCTCCCAGGGTGAACACAATGTGCAGCCAACGTTGAAAACTGCTGCTCTAAGGAGAATTAATTTAATCTCTTTAACTACTGAATACTTTGGCAGCAGGTACTAAATTAGCTCATCACCAACACCACCCCTTTCTCTGTGGACCAAGGAATTGAAATGGTGCCTGTGGAGGTCTCTTGGAAGAATGAAGCTAAAAACTTGGAACTTGGCCATCTTATGGATCCCATGCAAAAATGAGAAGAAACATATAGAATCGTAACCTGTCTGCATCCCCACTGGAGAGGCACAAAGGACTTGGTCAGAGACACAGTGCTGTTGCTGAAAAATAAAGTTGTGCAAGATACTGTGATCTTACACTGGAAAATGCATAATCTCTAGAGGAGAAAAGATGTTTTTGACCTTGGAAACCATTTCTGCAGATCTTCAAACTGTCACAGGAGGAGTCAAAACTATGTCATATGAGATATTTCAGTGCTAAATAGCTTGGAATAGGTGAAATTTGCCCTAGGACTTCTTTCCTTTATATCTCACTTCTTCTTTTACTATGAAGTGCTTTTGTTTCCAAAATAGGCATCCATGTAGTTATTCTTTGGGGTTTTTTAAATTTGAGAAAGAAGCCAACTCTTTTCCAGTGAGACACTAACTTAAAGCATACTTTCTTCTGTGAGAGGAGTCCTATACCCTTACACCTGGATGAAGTATGCCCTAGAAATCAAAAAGAATTGTAATGCAAGGACAATTCTTTAGTGGTGAACTTGTAAGCTTGAAGGCAGAAGAGGAACTGTTTTCAAAGATCTTCCTTGTTAGGGGCCAAATTGTGTCCCCTAAAAGTCAGTCATGTGTTAGTATCTGCAGTACTTCAGAATGTGAGTACATTTTGAGATGTCTTTAAGAAATAATTAAAATGAAGCCTTTATGGGTGAGCCTTAATCCTCTCTGACTGGTTTATATGAAGAGTTTAGGACACAGAGAAAAGATAATCTTCAGACCAAGGAGAGAAGACATGGAAGAAACCAGCCCTCCTGATAACTTGAGCCTAAACTTCCAGCCTCAAGAATTGCGGCAATAAATTTCTGTTGTTTAAACTACCCAATCTGTGACATTTTGTTATAACAGTGCTAGAAAATGAATACAGATTTGTATGGGTGGCTTACTGAGGAGGAATTCAATTTGTTTTCCAGAGAACTGAACCAACCAGAGGAGTGGAAATTACAGGCAGTTCTACTAGGTTCAAAAGAAATACAGTTGAACATTCTTGACTGGCTGCTAACATAGATAACACCCTTTTCCATTGTTTGCTCCTATTTTTTTTTTTTAGTAAGGGAATTTTGTTTGAAATTGGGAGAATAAATACCTTTTTAGGGGGAGAGGTTAGAAGACCAAAGTGTGGAATAGAAAAACTGAGGGGGGCAGAATGATATTTACTCTTTGCCAAGCCTTCTGCCCTTATTTTGAATCTCTATAGAAAGGAAAAAAAAAAGACGATGTGATGTATTTTCAGTACTTTCTTGTATTTAATAATAAGCCTTAGATGTAGAAACACTCCAAGATATTAGGTGTCAGCTTATTCTCTATTTACTTCTCCTCCTGTGTCTTTGTAAAGGTATCTTTGTAAGATACGTTTTTGTGGATCTTACCAGTTAATAAAAGTTGCTCTTTTCATGGAAACTTCCCCTCCCCATTCAAACAAATCCTGACAGCTATGGTGCCAGTTCTTTTGAGAGGCACCCCGTGTTGTAGCTGATTGGACCAAGAGAGTTCCTATGACCTCAGCTGGGCCAATCACATCCATATCCTAGGGATTTTGAAATTAGACCTAAAAGGTTTTAGCCTCTATCAAGCTAGTCTAGAAACTCAGAAACTGAGACAGACAATTTTTGTTTGGCAGCTTCTTCTTATAGTGCTGCTATATTTCTCCTTTTGGATCTTGCGGCAAATTTCAAGTACTTAAAATACAATAAATTCCCATTGGGCTTAACTCTCATGGTGATTATTGACTGAATATTGGTAATATTTGGCTGTAATATTACCTATTTTTGGCTTGATGCCTATCACTTACTGATCATTTTTGTACATAAAGTATGCAGACCAGATTATTACTTGCAACGAAGTATTGTTTCTTGCAACTTAGAACTGCCCTGTACAGTCTCAGCCAGGGCTGAGATAATCTCCATCCAGTCCACCTTTTGTACTTCACCTAGTGGATACTAACCATAGCTTTAGTAAGTAGCTAAATAGCATCATGTATCTTTAGCCCAGGATCTGTGGGAACAAGGAGGAAGGTGTCCCTTTTAAAACTGTGGATGTTGACTGCCCTTATTGTTATAGATACACTTTCCAATTTAGTCTCAAGCCAGACATCACTTAGTTTGGCCTAAGAAGCCATTTAGGTTTGAAATCATCATTTATAGTATTCTAATTTGTGAAGGTTAATACCCAACCTAAACTAAAGCTGTATGCCCTTAAATTTTAACTTATCCTGATGGAAATTATTTAATTTCCTTACAGAAATACCTTTTGGGTGGCTGACTTATACACAATGAATCACAATAACTCACATGATGTTCATTTGAGTCCTATTTTATAATCTCTAAAATGTGGCTGCCTTGTAGTGGGAAAAGAATGAGATAATGTACATATAGAACACAGTATGGTGCCTTGCAGATAGTAAAAGCTCACTATATGTTTTGAGCTATTATTTTCATTATCTTAACTCTTGTTAGCCAAGGCCCAAAGGAAGCTATCCAGGTCAGCCTCATGGATCATTCTTCCCCACTCTCTTCATGACAGGATAAAGCATGGAGGATTGATGGGTGTACCAGATTGACAGATTTTGCCCATTCCTTTCCAAAGCTGAGGATTAACTGGATTCACAAGGTGAAGCCTGACATGAAGTTTTATATCTCCTTACCCTGGGTAGCAGTCAAATATTTAAGCCTTTTGGTCAAGGAATTTTTCATGGCCAATTGTACAGATGCTCTCCATTTAGCAGAATCAGTTTTCATTTCTCAATAAGTATGGACTGGCCAGGTTGGTGGGTATGAAAGAAAAAAATGTACTTATATCTGTGTATACTTCTCCTAATTTTCTTATCTTCATAGTGCATATGTGGGTATGTGTTTCTACTTTTGTCTTTCTTTTTGCCTCTCTTATTTCTATTTGGTGAGCTCATGAATATTATTTGTGTGTGTCTGTATATACAGATCTATGTGGGAGATCCTTTGCATACCCACAGCAATCAAATTGAACTTGTGTAGTTAAAATCCCTATGGAAAAGAGAAAACAGCCCACTATTTACTCTTCCTTTACTCATTTGTATTGAAGCCTCATTCATTTTTAGACTACTGGTATAGAGATGGTATAGAGATACCATCTTTGCTGGTATAGAGATTTTGATAATGACCCCAGCACTTTCCCCTTTTAGAAGAACGTACCAAATCTGCCCATTATAGGGTTTTCCTGATAGCCATAGATGAAACACCTTGATCTAAGTTCCATAAAAACACACATCACATCAATTAACAGATATTGCCAGGGGCAGGCTCCTTGTTCAACATCTGCTCCTTTTATTCAAGACACCAACAGAATATATGATGTGTCCATGGTCTCTCCCCAGCCTCCAAGAGTGCATGTAAATTTCTAGTAGGCTTGCTTGCTTTTTATGAGACACATTAACTCTCCATATTGAACTTTTGGGTGACACATTTTCCTCCCCCACTTTGGCTAAACAGGAAGGTTGGGACTGTTATGTGAAGGAACCTGATCTGTTTCTTCAAGGATCTGGTTTTCGCTAATGACATTTAATAAGAACTAATGATAATAAGTTATAGGTAAGGTACTTCTTGAATATTCATTGTACAGGATGCTTCACAAGTATCTTCTCATTTAATACTAAACCAGTCCTATAGGAAGACATTATTATTGACATTTTGAAGGTGAAGAGGCTGAGGAATAGAGTCTGAGTATATTACTCAAGACCTCAGGGGTAGGAAGCAGTCATAGTGAACACCCACTTTTGGAAATAATTTGGGAATAATTTTGGCCTCGTGACCTTTGGGTGGGTCAGGTGATGCAGACCAAACCAGTCATAATACTTTCTTTCTGGATAATCATGCTTGATCTTGGGTAAACATTGACCAACCTATCCAGTTAGAATCCATCTCTTAGCTTCAGGTTCAGATAGTAGGAGAAAAACATTCTCTTCTTTTCTCCAGAAGCCGTCAGAAAATCCTTCCTTTTTTCATCCTGGAAGATGTAGAATGAAGAAGTGAATGTAGATGCTCCTACAGGCTTTTTGCTGCCATGAGGCAGTGCCCAGGGCAGGGTGCTACTGAATTTGGGGTAGGCAGAGAAGAGGAAAGACACATAGCAAGTCTTGGTCCCACTAGCACAAGATCAACCTGAAATCTTGGGGATGTTTTTAGTCATGTGGAAGTATGAATTTTTCTTATTATGTCTAGTTACTTTAATTTGAGTTTTGTGCTCCTAAAGGGGAAAAATACTCTTTTTTTAAAGTTGAGTTTATTGGTATAATTTAGATAGATATATTGATCACATTCATTGTAGGGAATTTGTACTTGTATGTGATATATCTTAGTATCTCTTGTTTTCTCCATCCTCCTTCCCTCCCTTCAACTCTACTTTTCCTTCTTATTCACAAAGATTTGTTTCTACTTTATTCTTCTTTTCTCATTTTTTTGTTTTTCTTCCCTCCTTTCCCTCTTCCCCTTCCCTAGCTCCCCTTTCCTTTTGAACAATTTCTTCCTATTTCACAATATCTATTATTCATTTTGGTTCTTATTTACACTTTAAGTTTCTCACACTAGAGAGGCAATGCAATATTTACATGTGTGTCTGATTTATTTCACTTAGAAGTGTGGTCTCAAGCTGCACCCATTTAGCTATAAATGTCTCAAGTTTATCCTTTATGGCTGAGTAATACTCCATTGTATAAAAAACACATTTTTCTTTTAATTCATTCATTGGTTGGTGGACATTTAGGCTATTTCCAAAATTTAGCTATTACAAACTCTGCTGCTGTAAACATGGGTGTGTATATATAGCTGTGATATGATGCTTTTAATTCTTTTGGGATGACTCAAAGAAGGGGAATAAATGGGTCAAATGGGACCTCTAGTTTTAATTTTTTGAGGAATCTCCATGCTGATGGGAAAAATATTCTTAACTGATACAGAAGCCAGGTCTTTGTGAGTTCAGTACTCTTTCTCTCCTAAACTGCCAACAAAGTATATTGTGCCACATTGAAGTGATCAGTGAGCTCTTGTTTAAATATCATACTGGACAAAGTTCTTTCCCACTTTGTATTAAGACATCCCATGAAAACAGAAAAAAGGATCCTTGAAAGTCCCAGTAAGATTTTGATTGTGATAGCATAACATTAATCTTCTCATTTAAAAAGATTTATCAGTGGTTTAAGTGCCTGCCTGGCAAGCGCAAGGTTGAGTTCAATCCCTGGTACCAAAAAAAAAAAAAAAAAAAAGATTTGTTACGTTAAAGTATGTATTTTCCCAACTCAGTCAAATCATAGATATTTCTTCACATGAATTACATATATTTGTGACTGTGGCTACTTCTAAGTGTCTGTCTCAAAGCTGTGGATAGACCATACCGATGCACATCTAATATGCTTGTGAATATTATTTTCCACACCTAAAAACATCTAATATCTTTATTATCGAATCTTCAAGGAAATTCCATAATCATAAGACTAATCAGGTTGGATTGAGAACTATAAAATTTTAGGGATAAGATTGATATTTGTAAGCAGCTAAGAAGAAAATTTTTAATTCTTACCTGCACAGCTCAATGACTAAGCCACTAACCAATCTTGTTTTGTGAATGCTGATTTTTGCTATGCTTAACATTGCTGAAAACGTTTTAAAAATATATTTTATACAGTATTTTATGCCAGATAACTGGTTATTTTAGGCTATGCAATGGCTTAAAAAATAATCAATTTAATTATTTTTTTAGACAATAGCTTGAGAGGCATTCCATCTATTTGGGTAATAATTAAAACAGAAAACTCAAGAATAAGAATATTTTAACAACTCAGCCCTTCTTTAAATCCAGTAAATATTACAATAGACTAAAATTCCAAGAAACTTCCACTAGATAAAATTCAACACCAATAATTAATGAAAATTAAAGTGAAGAATAATTGGATATTTTCATAACATGATTAAATATAATTTAAAATAAGTAGTCAACATTTTTGATAACAGAAATATATGAGTTATTCTCATTAAAATTATAAAAATTTCCTAAGATACTTCTAAGTTTGAAATAGCTTAATTATTTCATAAGTTTGGGATGATATAATAAAATATGAAACAGAAAGAAGAGTTACAACTGTTAAAAGAGAACTCTTAGTTGGCACCCAGATAGCTGAAACATACAGCTGATGTTAGAAGTCAAAGCAGAAAAAATGATCTATCCAGAGCTTTGAGACAGACATTTAGATGTAACCACAGTCTCAAATACATGCAATTTATATGAAGAAATACGTACAACTTGATTGAGGAACATAGTTAAAAGAATAAATCTTTTAGAATGAGAAGATTAATGTCAAGATGTCAAGTTATTATAAATTTATATTAAGTTAACACTATCCCAATCAAAATCTTATTGGGGCTTTCAAGAATCTTGCAAATCTTTCAAGTGGAAGGAAAACAATGATTCGATGACATTTTGAATCAAAGGTACTTGTTGTTTTGGTTACTTTTTCTTCGTTGCTGAGACAAACACCTGACACCCAAAATTAGGGAAGAAAAGGTTTATTTAGCTTACAGTTCTTGGTGGCTTCAGTCCATAATCAGCTGGCTCCAAGGCATGGCACTGGGGCAACACTTCAAGGCAGCAGCCAGAGCAAAAGAGAAAAATGCAAGCCTCTTCTCTACCTTCTATTGTATACAGGCC
>RJWT010007012.1:0-28219 GCA_004365215.1 Cuniculus paca | reverse complement strand
TTATTGCAGCACAATTTGTAATAGCCAAATCTTGGAAACAACCCAAATGCCCATCAATTGAGGAGTGGTTAAAGAAGATGTGGTACTTTTATACAATGGAGTATTATTCAGCTATAAAAAATGATCACATGGAGGCTTTTATAGGTAAATGGATGCAACTTGAGACCATACTCATAAGTGAAATAAACCAAACACACATGTGTAAACACCGCATTGCCTCCCTAGTGTAAGAAACTGAAAGACTCAATAAGATCCAAAATTCCTGATAAATATGGAGAAATGGTTCTGAAATCCAATGGTGCTTTTATTCTTGGATTTGATTGGTTTAAGTCCCTTTCCTACTATTTGAAAGCAATAAGCGAGAAAATAGGAACAGCTCTTTTGAAAACTGAGACACTATAGCAGCCATTGCTCATTTCCTGTTATCCAACTTGAAGACCTGTAATGGTATTCTCTTTTATCTGGTTTTATAGTACTTTGTTTTGTTTGAGTTTATTGTCTGTAAATGTAAGAACAACCATTTTGAAGAAAGCAAGAGACACTAGAGTAACTATTGTTAATCTCCTGTTGTTATGTTTTGAAAACCTGTATAGCTTGCAGTGTTCTGCTTTGAAATGCTTTATTATGTTTGACTGTATACTGTTTTCTTTTGCTTTTCTCATT
Source organism: Cuniculus paca (assembly GCA_004365215.1). Lineage (NCBI taxonomy): Eukaryota > Metazoa > Chordata > Mammalia > Rodentia > Cuniculidae > Cuniculus > Cuniculus paca. The sequence continues at coordinate 27,556 of RJWT010007012.1, read as the reverse complement.
CTGTTTTGTTTTGTTTTGTCCTATTTTCTTTAAAATAAAAAAAATAAAAAAATAATAAAAAAAAGAAAATGGCGTACTGTATGGGGTTTGGTTTCTTTGGTGTGAGAAGAGAAAAAAATGTATGTTCTTCATTTGTGTTGCTTTTCCCCTCTGTGTTGTCTCTGGTCTCCTGTGATGTCACATGCCCTGGAGGTAACACCAGCTATGTCTCATATGTGTGATTGGAATGACAAAGGCAGGGCAGCCTACACTTGCCTGCATTGCAGAACTGGCCACCATGGGGTGGGTAGGAGACAAAATGGCCCCTCATTTCCCCTTCTAAACTCTGTGCAATATTTTCTCTCAAGCAGCCTCATACCAACATGGTCTGAGATTCCAAAGCAATGGCCCAGCAGTAAGATGTATAGAGGTATAGCCTTTGAGAGCTTCTGCAGGGCTCCTTTAGGCTTGAGCAACTACTGGGAAGCCAATGGACCACCCTGAGGACCTCGTGGCAGCAGAAAAGTATCCTATAGCAGAGCTGAGCAAAGGACTGACAGGAGGGTCAGGATGCAGTCAGCAAGAGCCTGAGGGGAGCTGACTCAGCCAGGGAAAGTTGCTGGGATCTGATCAAGCATGGAGAAAAAGTAGCTTACTTGCTTCTTCAGCTGCAAATGCCAGCACTCACCTGTTATCTGCAAGGAGATGCTACAATTATCATCATGTTTTTGAGGGAAAGAGTGAGAGGGGATAGGAACCAAATGGTCAAGGTATACAAAAGTGATTAATGATAAAATACTTGTAACATACACAGAAGTATTACATACTCATTTTGGCAGGGTTTTTTTCCATCATACTTCACTTTTCTTCTTTCACCCCACTGCACAACTTCATATTGGAGAAACACAAAACTACTTTCATGGAGATTTAATCTATTGGAGTTATTATTAGGACCCAATGAATGTTGAATAAGTCAGTGAAAAAATGAAAGCTGCCAGGAATATAAAATAGAAAAGTCAGCATTTTATGGTAGACTGAATAGAAGCACATCTGTGGCACTTCAAAATGACAGGGACTAGAAAGTATGCAGTGCATTTGAGTAACATCAAGTAGTCTGCTATTTGCATATAGTAAAGGAATAACTACAGTCTTTGTCCACAGACATTAGTACAGAAATTCCTTCTTTTATTCTCTGTGTGAAACTGCAAGTGATAGCTAACTTGTCTGCTCCTCAGTTTTCTGAGTTCAAAATGCAAATAAATTTACATCTTCTTTCAAGATTCTTTAAAGGACTAAATGATACAATTTAGATGTGTCATTTAGAATCTACTAAGTCTTAACACATTCTACAGGAGAAATGGTAAATTAAGTTTGATGGAAAGCTCAGGATGAAATCAGGGAGGTCTCTGAGGCTGTGATTCATGTGTAAATACAAGGCTATGTCACAAAGAGTGGTGACTTGGTGAAGTTATGAGCAGAGAATGTTATCATTGATCTTAGCTGAAGACCTTCAGGGTCATAACTTTGTCTTACTGCTCTGCACAGCGAGAGTGGGATGTTTCAGTAAGGGAATGTTAGGACTTAAGGGACTTTATTATGGGCTAGGTGATTTGAGGGAGAAAGCTGGATTTTACTCTGGAGGAGATGTTGTGAGGAAGTAGGGGCAAATTTGGATATTGTAACTATAATCTAGAAGGTGCAATTAGAGGAGAACAATGTTTAAAAAGGCAAACAGGTAGTATACATGCAAATTAGCCAGTATTTTGGTCATTCTCATGGTTTGAAAAATGATTATATTTTCCTCTGTATGTAGACTCAGTTGCAGAGTAGACTTGATTTTGTCTTGATCCGTTGCAGTTGTGGTAGAGGGGCTTCACATTGAGGATCTCGGAAGCTGTGCATGTTTCACAGGAGAACACCCAGACCCAGCTGTGAATTCCAGGCCAATACCCAACACGGAGACATGGGGAGAATAGCTCCCAGATGGCTTGGTTTTTCTCTTAGGTGGTAAGGTCAAGGACATGTACTTGTAATTTGATGATCAAGAGAGAAACTTGAATCATTTTAAATTGAACAAATGGTAATGATAACTTGAACTAAGTCTCATGGAAAGACCACTATTCATCCAAATACTCAGACTGTTTTTCTATCAGAAATGCCTCAAATAGGATTCCTGGGATGCACGGTTAATTAAGCAGGTGTCTTAGTTACTTTTCTCTCATTGTTGAGAAAAAATACCTGACGCCCAAAGTGAAGGAAGGAGAGGTTTACTTCTTACAGTTTTGGGGGTTTTGGTTCATACTTAGCTGGTTCCAAGGCAGGGTGGCATAGCTGAGGGTCATGGCGGCTACAAGCAGCAAGAGCAAACCACGCAAAAGAGGGGAAAAACATGCCCCCATTTCGACTTTACATTGCATGTCAGTTCCACCCCTGGGCGGGTGCAGAACTCACACTGCCAATCCCAGCACTAGAAAATGAGTCAATCAGAGACACTAGATTCAGCTGCTTCCATGACTACATGAGGCTTGGGGGGACCATCTATATACAAACCGTAACAGCAGGTGTTCTAAATCATCATTACCAGTTAGAATTTAATGACTCTGTGTTTTCCTTTATTATACCTCATCAATGGTTTTCTATTGTGATGGTGATTTTAAATTTGGAATTATTCAAATTTAAACTTACAATCATATTTCATGTGTTTCAATTATTTCAAAACTCTAGTGTCCTGAAATAGTGCCAAAAATACCAGCCTTTGCTTTGTAGACAACAGAGTGAGAGCAAGATAATGAAATTTTATTTCCTCACCTGATAACAACTGTGACTATTTTTCTTTTTATAGACTTTGTAAAATAAGTTTTTGTTTTTTAAAATGAGATTTGCTTCCTGACACTTTATTGCATGTGGTTATCTAAAATTTGCCATCCTGGGCAGAGTTAACTGTACACGGTCCTGCCTGTTACATCCTAACAGGATCTTTCAAAATATAAATGTTTGTCCTGACTCAATTTTTGTCTATGGCTATAGAGAGCTTGTTGAAAAACACAATGATTCAATCTCAGCATTTATAGCAACAATCATTGTGATAGATCTTGCCTCATTATGCTCCTAGAATTCTCCATTATTAATCAGGATGGATTAAATGAAGAAATGATCGCAGCAAGGGAAACGGCGTTCTGTAGTATTTGCTTTGTAAGTTTGTTGGTCTACCTCAATACTTGCATTTTTATCTTTTAGAAGACAGAGATGAGCAGAATTCTTGAACTGTTTAGAAAGAAACTATTATGCTGTATTTCATGATTTCACATTGCCACTACCACAAGAGATTCATTCATAAATTTTGTGCAAAAACAAGGCAGTTATCCTACCAATGGTCCAAAGAGCATATGCTTCTAGGGATACATTCTAAGTAGGATGTTGCTTTAGCATATTTATTCTTATTCTTTATCATCAACAGATTGCAAATTACATGCAGAAACATAACTGGACCACATTCTTCTTACATCAAACATTAGTTTTCCTTGTGTGAATATGCCAGATCTGGGAACATACAGTTCTCCTTCACTAGATCCAGGGATTTGCTCTCTACAGACACTAATGTCCACAGATACTGCAGCTCTTTAGGTTAAAAAGGGGATAATGTTTAATATAACCTATGCCATTCTCTTGTATGTTGTAAATCACCTCCAGATTACAGAAACAAATACAATGGTGATGCTATGGAAATTGTTATTATACAGTCATCATATTGTTTTAGAGAACAATGATAAAATGGTATGCACATTTTGAGTACAGATATAATATGTTTTTCTGAATATTTTCAATCTGCATTTAGTTAAATTTAAAGGTGTAGAATGCATGGAACAAGAGTGGCTACTGTTTTACATAGAGAAAAGTCACTTGTCCCCATAGTAAATTATTTCAAAAATTTGGCAGAGTCCCTAGAATAAAATTTAAGTTCCTGATGCATATGAGTTTTCTGAGATCATCAACTTTGTATTCCTGCTAAAATTGATCACCAACATAAAAGTAAAATCACTGTTGGGCCACCAATAGCTTCTGTTTTCTTGGTCATTGTTCCCTAACACTTTTCCCCCGATGTTACATTCCAGTGCATTCTTTTGCCTAATGTTTTTCTTCTAAAAGTTGTATTTCTGCATAAAAAATTACAATCTTTTTAATCTATTCAGAATGTGTATCTCATACTTTCAACTTTAATGGACACATGACTGTGGACAGCAATTTCTTTCCTGAGTCGCTGCCAGATAATTTATGCCCATAAGCACTTGATTATCCATAAGGTTGGCATTTTCACCTTGATCATCTGACCCCATTCATATCTTTACTTATCTTATTGAAACTCCAGTCAAAGTCTGCCAACCCCCAAACTCTGCTTCAGAAAATCATAGTTCTCACACCTCGGCAATGAAGGAGCAGCACTATTTGGAATTTAGGGTCTGCTGTTAGGGAAGGCCACTGGCTACCTTAGAGATTTAAAGCATTTATGTCCCAAGAATCCAGGAGTGCAAAAAGCTATGTTAGAACTACAGTAAAAATGCCTTCTAATCAAGACAGTATGTATGTTTGTATATGTGTGTGCATGGGCACATGCATGTCTGTGTGTAGTGGCTGCTTGCTTCAAGAACAGTCAAATATGGGTGGATCAGAGACCAAAGATAGACAGTCCAACCAAATTTCCTTTCTGAATAATTTGAACAACTTGGAGAAATTACTTAAATGTCGTTCTTAAAAATGGCAGATTATGGAGTACTAGCTACTCAGTTTCTCCAAAATAAGGTACTGAGAGTTTGGAAACAACAGCCTCGAGAGAAATCAAAGGGATTCCAAACCACAGAAGATCCATAGGGGAACTGACAGAGAAATAGCTCACAACCACAGACCAGAGGCCACACGGTGTGTCTGGAGCAGCTGTGTAGCTGACTTGGCAGGTGGAGAGCCAGCAAAAACAACTTTGCTCCTCCCTGGGAGACTGAGACCTGACCTGGACATGGGGAGTCTAATGCCATTGGAGGTAGCAGTGAGAACAAGAGACACTTTTCCAAGCAGCCCACCCCACAGTCATCAGTTGGTGAGTGAACTAGAGCAGTAGCAGTCTGCACCCAGTTGCAGAGTAGCAGCTGGCGGAACTAACATATTACCATAAAGTGCTTCAGGGCTTCACCTCCTGCAGCAAAACAGCCCTAGGGTCACTTCAGTGCCAACATCCAGGAGTGGACATCAACGATGGAAGCATCACCCAGTCGCAGTAGACAGTTCTCTGTTAGACAGCAGACTGAGGGGCACTTGACAGAGTAATATGAGCTGGGACCCAGACTCCATTTAGGTGAATGCCAAAAGCCAGTCTTTATCCTGGCTACAGAGGACTAGAAACAGCACTATGCTATGCAACTGTGGAAAGAAAGCACCACCACCCTCCCCTCTTGGTCCAGAGGCACAAGCAGGCAAGGGGCCTTGGCTGGTGATGGGACATAGGCACCTCTTGCCATGTGAACAGTGACACAGGCAGGCAAGCAGCCTTGGGCAAGATGAAGTAAAACCACCTACTCTGTGAACAGCTGGCAAGTGGCCTTGGATAGCTGTGGACAAGGGCACTCCCCTTAGCCTACCACCAACTCACGTTAGAGGAGTCAGTGGTGTGGTCAAGATCATACCTGCACTCAACAGTAATCCTACTGCAGACTTGGTGGAGTTATTCAGTACTGATTCTGGCTCTGACTAGGGAACTAACACCAAACTGGGGGCAAAGGAATGTTTTAAAATTATTTTCTCTATTTTTATGTTTAATTTTTAAAAATTTTTTGGAGAGAGGTTGCATGGGTTTTGACTTTTGCAGTTTGGTTTGTTTTCTCTGTCCTGCCTCTTTCTTTTCTCACTGGTCTCTTTGTATTCTCTGATATTTACAGATGAATAAACAACATCTCTAGAATTTCTGTTTTGGCTAAAAATTATTTTGCTCTATCCTTTACTCTTTCCTGAACTGTTCTTCAGCTTCACAAAGTTTGGGTGATCATCTGTAATCCTTCAGCCTTGTTTCTACTATATTTCTCTTCAGTTATCACTCTGTTTTGTCTCTTGTTCCTTTTAAATGACCCTTCCATACAGGATAATACCACTTTACAAAGGGGAAACCCACTGCATACAAAGTCCTGGTCTATGTAGGATGTTGTTATATAACTATAGATCTTGCTCCCATGGTTAGATCAAAATTAGTATTTCTCACAGATTATCAGCTTCTAGGCTGTGCTTGATGATATTTTTATTGCTAATTGTACTACCTTAGCCAAGATGTCATACTTGTAATCAGTTGTTCACCTTTGTATGATAGCACTGTGATAATATGGAATCATAATCATCCCCATAGCCCAAAGGACTGGGTTCTGAGGAAATAGATAGCAACACATCATCCACAAGAAAGTGGGAAGATAGGATTTTGGGACAAGATACAAAGAACATCAACAAGGTACATGTAGAAGACATCTCAGAGGAATAGATATTTCCTAGGGAAGCTTCTATACCAGTAATAAAGCTGCCTAACATAAGAAAAATATAAACAAAAATGCAGAAAATGAATTAAAATAGAAAAATAATAAGACACAGAAGCAAAATGAAATCCTACACTTTAAGCCCACCAATGATAAATTCACAGGTCAAGAAGATAAAGAAAATCAGAAGTCAAACACCAGAATTTACTGGATTGACAGTAGAAGAAATAAAAAAAATATATACATGAGGCTATAGAAGAAATTGAAACAGAAATAATCTCACAGGTAAAAAACAGAACACCATAATGAAGGACTTACTCAGCAAATCTTGAGTGGACATAGATAAAAAATTAAGAGGAGCATAGAAAAATACTGGAAATCATGATTGTCTAACATAGGATAGAAAAGGAATCCATGAAACACATTCAAATAGATATCCGGGAAATTAAAATTGAAAGTTTCCAAAACCATATGAAAGAAAGTGAAGATACAATATCAGACTTACAAGACAGGATCAGGATAGTGCTTAATGAATACAAAAAGAAAGACCTCTGCTGTAGTTAGAATTTTTTTTTTTTTTTTTTGTGGCACTGGGGATTGAACTCACGACCTTGTGCTTGCCAGGCAGGCGCTTAGGCCACTGAGCTAGATCCCTGACCCTGTGGTTAGGATTTGCAAGGGAAAAGATATAATATAGGATACATAATTTATAGGATTATTTTATAATCATCACCCAAAGAGTCAAATACAAAAGAGTCTAGTAAATCTGTTCACACAATACAGACCCAGAGAATCCAACTGAGTGCCTAAATCCAATGGCAATGTCCTTCATGAGTCCAGCTGAAGACTTAGAGTCATGACTATGTCCTCCAGCTGCAGGCCTACAGCCCACAACAATGTCTCATGCAAGTCTGTATCAAAGATCTGCACTGGAAAGGCCCGACAGTGGTGGAAGCCAGAAAGTCTGTGTCAGTGGGATGAAGGATACATACTAAAAGACTGAAGGATAAGCACTGGATCCAGGAAGAGTTGCTCAAGGTAAGGACCAGAGCTCCCCCAAAATGAGCAACAACCATTCTCAGCAGTAGTGAGGTCCCAAGCTCCTCATAATGAGAACTGTCAAATTCATATAAGAAAACGAGCATCACAAGCTTCTCCAAGAAAATCAAGAACAAATCATCTTCCTCTCCAGTTCTCCTTTTATGCTGTCGGCAACCATCCTCAGGTGGACCATCCACACCCAGAACCATGTTGATTCAGTTTCAGCTGGTGTTACAATTTGACCACCAGTTGTCAAACCACCATAACACCTTAAAAATTGCAAGAAACCATGAAAAACACACACCTGCAAGACTGCAAAGAGCAACATAAAACTGACTGCAGTCAATGAAAATGCAAAAGTCAGTGCAAAAGACATAAAAATTTTGTTCAGAGAAGTAATAGAAATTTTCCAAGCATGGAAAAAGTAACTGACATACAGAAAAGTGAGGCAAGTAGAACACCAATAAGTCACTTCCAAAATAATTCTACACCAAGGCATATAATAATCATGATTCCAGCAATTCAGCACAAACACAGCATATTAAAAGTGTTTAGAGAAAAGAAATACATCACTTATGAAGTGAAGCCCACCATGATCACTGCAGACTTTCCAACACAAACCCTTAAGTCATACAGATCTTGGAGTGAAGCATTTCAAGGTCTGAAAGAAAACACCTTCCAGCCCTAATTGATATATCCTGCAAAATTATTTTTCAGAGTTAATAGAGAAGTAAAATATTTCCATGACAAAAAACAAATGAAGAAATTCATGACAACCATACCAGCTCTACAAAGAGTTCTAAAAGATATTTTACAAAGAGAAATCAAAGCCCACAATTCTAAGAGTACCAATGGAAAGAAGTCACCAGGCAGGGGAAGCAGTTAACAAGAGGAGAAAGACAGGAAACTATAAACAGGAAAATTATATGACAAGACAAACCAATACATATCACTTGTAACTGTCAGTGTAAATAACCTCAATTCACCAATCAAAGAACATCATAGATTGGTAGAATGGACCAAGAGACAAGATCAAAAAATATGCTGCATTCAGGAAACAAACAACTCAAAAATAAATTCATAGACTGAAAGTTAAAGAACAGAAAACAATACTCCATGTAACAGGAACCCAGAAAAAAGCAAGGGTAGCTATCGTACTCACAATGTGAACTTCAAACCAAGACTGATCAAAAGAGATAAAGAAGACCATTATATACTTGTCAAGGGATTACTGCAAGAAGAAGAGATAAAAATCGTAAACAGATACACACCAAATACAGATATATTTTACACAAAATAAATATTAACAGACATGAAAAATAAAAATAATCACTAACACAATTGTAATGGGGGTATTCAATAACCTATTGTTACAAAAAGATAAATCAACTAGACAAAAAAATCAACAAAGAAATATGAAAAATGAAATAAACCTGTGAACTTAGTAGACTATGACAGAGTGTGTCAAACCAAACCATCAGAATACATATTCTTCTTGTGGCACATGGAATGTTCTAAAAAAATAACTACATACTAGCCAGATAGAACTTGCTAAAGTAAATGCAAAAGAATTGAAATTATCCTATGCATATTATCAGATCACAGTCCAATGAAACTGGAAATCAATGGCAAATGAAACCATAAAACCTTCATAAACACATAGAAATTAAATAACACCCTATTGAACAACCAAAGGGTCACATATAAAATTAAAGTAAAAATTAAAAAAATCCATAATTAATGATAATGCTGATACATGATACCAGAACTTATGGCATGCAATGAAAGCAGTCATAAAAGGAACATTAATAGCAGTGAATTCTCACCTCAGGAAAACAAAACGAGCTCAAATAAACAACCTAATGTTGAACCTCAAACTTCTAGAAAAAAAAAAAGAAAAACAATCAAACCCAAAGCTCATACAAGGGAGGAAATCAAAGATCAGAGCAGAAATTAGTACAATTGAGACTATGAAAACAACACAAAACATAAATGAGTTGGTTTCAAGAGTTGGTTTCTTGAAAGATTAAATAAAAATGTAAAGAGAGACTCAAATTCATGCACTTAGGAAAATGGTGAAATCACAATGGATCCTGTGGAAATCCAGAAGATCATCAATACTGATTTGAGAAAGTTTACCCTAATAAAATAGAAAATAGAAGAAATGGACAAATTCCTAGATACATATGAATTATCAAGTTGATTCCAAAAGTCATACAAATTCTAAATAACCTAATATCAGCAAATGAAATTGAAAATTTAACTAAAAACTTACCAATAAAGAAAAGTCCAGGTCCTGACAGATGCACTGCTGAATTCTACAAGAAACTTAGAGAAGATATAATACCATTAGTCATCAAACTGTTTAATGAAATTGAAAGGGAAACAATACTCCCAAAGTCATTTCTAGAAGCCAACTCTTATCCTGATACCAAAACCAGAGAAAGATCCAACTAAAAAAGAGCATTATAGGCCAATTATAGGCCTTATTGAACATATATACAAAAATCCTCAAGAAGATACTAGGAAACAGAATGCAGCATATCATCTAGAAGATTATACACCATGACCAAACATTCATCCCAGGGATGCAGAGATGGTTCAACATATGCAAGTCAATAAATGTAATATGCCATATTAACACAGAAAAGGGCAAAAACATGATCATCTCAATAGATGCAAAAAAAGCATTTGATGAAGTTGAAATTCATGTTAAGAAACCTACAGAAATTTGGAATAGATGATCTTTGTCTCAATCTGATAAAAGCCATCTATGACAATCCAAAAGCCAACAGCATACTAAATGGTCAAAAACTGAAAGCTTTCTCTGTAAGATTGGCAATAAGACAAGGATGTCCACTACCTCCACTGCTATTCAATAGAGTTCTGGAAACAGTAGCCAGAGCAATTAGACAACAGAAAGAAATAAAAGAAACAAAGATATGAAAGGAAGAAGTTAAATTATCTTTATTTGCACATGACATGATACTCTATATAGAAAACCCCAAAAACTCCACTGGAAGAAATTTAGATTTAATAACAAGATTTAATCACATAGCTAGATACAAATTCAACACTAAAAAATCAATAACCTTCCTGTACACAAATAACAAACTCACTGAGAGGGAAATTGAGGAAAACATACCTACCATTATAGGATCAAAAAAATGAAGTACTTTGGATTTAATATAGTAAAGGAAGTAAAAGATCTTTACATTGAAAACAACAGTACTCTGAAGAGGAAATCAAAGAGAATATCTGAAAATAGAAAGCTATCCCTTACTCATGGGTAGGAAGAGCCAACATAGTAAAAATAACTATATTTCCAAAATTGGTATACAGATTTAATGCAATCCCAAACAAAATGGCATTAGCATACTTCACAGAACTAGAGAAAACATTCCTAAAGTTGTTTGGAACCAGAAGAGACCTAGAATAGCAAAAGCAATCGTGAAAAAAAAGGCAAGGCAGGAGGTATCACAATCCCTGACTTGAAATTGCACTACAAAGCTGCCATGATAAAATCAGCATGGTATTGGTAAGAAACAGGCCTGAGGATCAGTGGAATAGATCAGAAGATGCAGACACAACTACAAACAGTCAGTTTATCTTTGACAAAGGGGCCAAAAACATTTACAGGAAGAAAGTAAGTCTTCTTTCCTAAATGATGCTGAAAAAACTGGCTTTCCACATGCCAAAAACTAAAACTAGACCCATGTATATTACCATGCACTAAACTAAAATCAAAATGGATGATATTAAATATTAAATATTAAAACTGAAGAATTAAATATACTGAAAGAGAGGATAGGTAGAATTCTTGAAAACATAGGTGTAGGCAGACTTAATGAATAAAACCCAAATGGTACAAGAAATATTACAAAGACTCAACAACTGGAATCTCATCTTATTTAAAAGCTTTTGCACAACAAAAGAAATCACCAATAGATGAAAAGACAACTCACAGAGTTGGAAAAAATCTTATGCAGTTGTTCTTCAGACAAAGGGCTCATATCTAGAACATATAAAGAACTAAAAAAAAAAAAAATGAAACCTCCCAAATTTAAAGATCCAATCCAAAAATTAGCATCTGAAATAAACAGACCCTTCTCAGAAGATGAATTTCATACAACAAATAAAAACATAAAAAAAAGTTCAACATCACTGATCATTCAAGAGATGCAAATTAAAATAATGCTAATAATCTATCTCTTTCTAGAAAACATGGCTATTATCAACCAATAACAAATGCTGCCTGGGCTGTGGGGGAAAAGGAACACTTCTCCACTGTTACTGGGAGTATAGACTGGTGCAACTGTTGTGGAAATCAATGTGGAGATTCCTAATACATTAGGACTAGGGTTCTATTTGACCCAGCTATTCCTTCTTGGTGTCTTCCCAAAAGAATTAAAAACATTCTACCACAGTGAGGTAATCACAGCCATGTTCATAGAAGCATGACTATAGAAGTTTGTAATAGCTAAATCTTGGAAACAACCCAATGCACATCAACTGATGAATGGATAAAAAAGATATTTTTTAATACAATGGAGTACTACTCAGTCATAAAGAAAGATAAACTTAAGACATTTATGGATAACTTGATGGACCTTGAGACCATACTCTTAACTGAAATAAATCACACACACAAGTGCAAATATCATATTGTCTCTCTGGTGTGAGAAACTGAATATGTAAATAAAAACCTAATTGCATAATAGATATTATGAAATAGGAAGTAATTATTCAAAAGAAAAGAGAATTGTGGAAGGGTGTGGAAGGGAAAAGAAAAAATTAGGGAAAAAAGGATAAAATGGAAATAAAGCTTTGTAAGTAAGGAGGGGAAGTGGGGTTGAAGACAGTGGAGGACAATGGGAAGAAAAGAGGAACTAAGATGTGTCATGTACAAATACAAACTCCCTATGGTGAATGTGATCATTATGTATATCTAAGTTGTACCAATAAACTTAATTTAAAAAAAGAATTTACTCAAATGCAATGGCTAAGTCATTCAAGATGCCTATCAATGGTCCTTCCTACATTTAAAAATAAGAAACTCAAAAAGAAATTGATAACTGTCTTCGTTACTTTTCTCTCATTGCTGGGACAAAGTACCCAACTTTCAAAACTAGAAAAGGAAAGGTTTATTTAGCTTATAGTCTGGAGGTTACAGTCCATAATCAGCTGGCTCCAAGGCAGGGTGACATGGCACCAGACAACATTTCAAAGCAGCAGCCAGAAAAAGCAGCCAGAGCAAAAAGTGGGAAGAGCAAGCCTTTTTCCTCCCTTATATTGTACATAGCTCCCCCCGACCCAGGGCCAGTGTAGTACTCATAAAGTCTCCTTTCCCTCCTCTTGCAAAGAATGAGGGTATTTACAAAGTAAAGATCCTGGCTCCCTGGTGAGTCTCTCAGTTAAACTTCTAAACTTCTCAAGTTAACACAATGTATCAACCATAACAATCCACAGCTTGTAAACTTGGCAACCACACACATTTCTTTAAATCAGCCTCCAGATAAAAAGGCATGCTGATTCTTAGCATTTCATGACTTGAACATTATAACACAGGTTTAACAATTCTTAAGAACCAGTATTAAGTATATCCACATTATATTACATTAGAATCATAACATTCTGTCCTTAGCCCCCAAAGACTCATATACATTCCTTTATGCAAAAGACATTTAGTCCATGTGCAAGAGTTGCTCAATTTCTACCAGTTTCAGCACTGCAGAAAAGTTGAAGCCCCATGTCTCCTCTGAGATGGAAGGCAAACCTAGCTGCAAGGCCCTGTACAAATGAAAACAAAGTTGAGCACTTCCAACACGCAATGGTGCAAGATAGATATTCCCATTCCAAAAGGTACAAACAGGGAGATACAAAGCATTGGAACCAAAGCAAGTCCAAAATCCAGCTGGACAAACATTAAGTTCTGTAGTTGCATGCTCAGCATTTGAAGCAATCTGTAGCAAACTGTGAGCTCCAAAGGGCTATGTAGTTCCACCCCATGGCACTTCTGGTGGTTTTAGATCCCACAGCTTTTCTTTTAGACTTGCTTTTCTCTCTTTTACAGCTTTCCTTGGATGATCTATGTTCTTAGATTTTTTCAAACTTCTGGGTTTTCCATTGAACTTTTGGCTTCACACTAACAGCTTCACACACTGCCCTCTCAGGGACACACTGCCTGAACTCTAAGGTCTTCTGAAATTGGGATAGAAACCTTTTTAACCTCAGAACTCTTGCATTCGTTATGCAGCTAAAACCAGCACCACATGGGTAATGCCAAGGTCTACCATCAGTGGGAACAGTAAGCAAGCTTTCCTCTCTCTTGGCTGTAGGGGTCAAGTGCCTGGATTGCTGAATACTCTGAATCCAATTCTGATGAACAAACTTTCTATGGTACCACCATTCTGGAACATGGTTCAGCACTGTCATTCTGGAGCATGGTCTTCTGTGCCTTTTGCCTCAAAGCAAAGTCTTTCACTTTTGCAGGTTTGCAGTTGTAAAGGTTTGAAACTTTCTGCTTTTTGTGATGCCTTCAGTCCATCTTTTCCATTCTCTTGTTCCTTCTAAACAATCCTCACTTCTATCATTGCACCCACAGCTTTATTGCAGCTTCCATTCTGGCTAAACTCACAATGTTTTAAATCATCCTGTTGGGTTCTTTGCTCTTGAATTGCAACATAAATATGGCTAAAAGCCCCCAACAATAGCCATGCCAGCACTTAAACATTTGACTGCCTTGAAATGTCTTTTGCCAAATTAATTAGTTCACCACCCTTAATCTCAGTCTCAGGCAAAGTCTCTGGACATAAGAATAATGCAGACAAACTTTCTGCCAAGTTGTAACACACATTGTCTGGGGTCCAACAACCAATGCAGTCCTTCCCAGCAGAAATCTCCTGAGCCTGATCTTCACTGGTCTTTTGGCCTTCTGAGCTCCAACCAGAATCTCCCATACAGAACAGGCTAAGTTGTTCTAGGGCTACACTTTAAGATGACATCTCTGAACCTTTCTAAACTCTTCCCACAAGTCATTTCAAAAGGCTCTTTAAGTACATGATCAGGTATAGTCACAGCAAAGACCCCACTCTTCTGGTACCAAATTCTGTCCTACTTACTTTTGTCTCATTGCTGAGACAAATTACCCAACACACAAAATTAAGGAATGAAAGATTTATTTAGCTCACAGTTTTTGGAGGTTTCAGTCCATAATTATCTTGCTCCAAGGCAGGATGGCATGGCACAGGGGCAATACTTCAAGGTGGTATAAGACTGCAAAGCAACAAGAGCAAAAAGAGGGGAGGATAAGCCTCTTTTTCTCCCTTATATTGTACACAGGCCACCTTGTTCAGAGAGAGTGTAGCACTCATGAAATCTCCTTGCCCTCCTCTTGCACAAGAGGAGGATATTTACAAAGAAAGGACCCTGGCTCCCTGCTGAGTTGCTTAGTTAAACTTCTAAACTTCTCAAGTAGACACAATGTATCAATTATAGCAGTAGGTTTTCAGGACAGATATGTAGAAAAAAGTGACACATCCAAGGCATAGCTGGATGAAAACAAAAACCAAAGAAGTTACCTATAGGTCTAGTTACTGTTGATCAGAATATTAGGAAGAGGTGGATTTAGTTATTAATCAAGAATTGAGACTGAGCCATAAAAGAAATGTACCAAAACACAGAGAGACAAAAGTTTCTATTAATAACCTGGAATGGTTCCTCAGTGGGAAACTAAATACAGGAAACAATGGCTAACCATCCTCTGCAGACAAGCCAAAGTAAAAGCTTTCAGGAAATCACCACTTAAGACTCAGGATTTCTTCCAAGTGATTTCATAATATTTTGGATGATTTGAAAGGTAAAGATGAAAAATAATAGTATACATTTATTAAAGCATTAAATTGAGAGTTTTAAATATTATGTGTGGGAGCATAACTACTGCCCAAATTGGATATATCCTAGAAATGTATGTAATCAGATAGTTGCAGAGGCTTAGGGAATATTAGGCACAGTTTTTGAAGGCAGGGAGGATGATGAATGTCAGATCAAATCCAGCTCTAGTTGGAAGTTTTTGTACTATAGAATTTTGATTGTTGTGTGTTGATATGACTAAATCATTGATCAAAATGACTGCTGCATTTGTAGGACCTGAGTTTCCATCCCAAGAGAGAAAATAGGACTGAGTAGAGGTGAGCAATTTAAAATTGAACAAACTTGTTAAATTTGTCTTCTTTTAAAACCTTTGTGAATTTCTACCCTATAGAATGCAAGTACATCTCTTTAGCCATATGAAGTCTGATGACCCATCTCTATGAGACAGTCTGATAAAGAGTTTACTAAAATTGGGGTCCTATTATTTAGCTAGATGAGAATAATGGATACTGTTCTAGAGAAAACATTGTGTAAACAATAAGTCCTTTTATCAAAATTAAGATTCATTCATTCCAAATCTCTCACTATGAAGGATCACAGAATACAGTCACACAAGACAAAGTTTACTAAATGTTAATTAACAACAACAACAAAAAAATGTGTCCTTACCAAAAGATGAACACAGAGAAAAAGATAAGGAGATACTCAGATCTAGTTAAAAAAAAAAAACAAAAAAACCACTAGCCCAACACAAGGTCAAGAAGTGGTTTTAACTGTTGAAAATCTAGGAGACTCATTCAGAGGGGTAAGGAAACAATAGTGTAAGTAGACCATTGCAGACATTTCTCATTGTATAAAAGCATATGCAGAAAGATAATCCTCAAAACTTTCAACATACAACAATTTAGGTGAAGGCAGTGTCTTATAGGGCAGAGAGCTGAGTGGTCTGATTATTCTGTCTCTGGGGTGGGGCATTGATAAACAACATCATCAGCTTCTTTAAGTAATACACTAATGGTGATTCTCCAACTTCCGAACCATAAGGCCCAAACTAATCACATAGAAAAGCTCTGTGGCTACAAGAAGCTGTGATACAATTGGAAAAAAAAAAAGATTTCATCAAGACAGTGGTGGTTGTCAGGGGGGTGTTACCATCCAATATGTCCCTTACTATTGCAGAACCAGTACTTTGGCTGCTTGGTGTCCAAAAACAAACTAACAATCGGGCCTTGTCAATGATGCTAGATGAAAAGTCACCCTGATGAATGAATCTGCTATCATTACAAATTTTGGACACCTCAAGACAGTAGGAGTATTCTGACATTATACATGGAGAGAGAAGACTTTTTCCTCTAAGATAGAGAATTTAAATTATGCCTTAATTAATTCCATGGTGAGTTATTTCTTCATTCTGAATATTAATTTAAGGTCTTGAAGGCTAGACTCCTGGGATAGAATAACTGGCAACATCTTGTGCTTTGCACACAATTTTTCATTATGCCACCTATCCTCCTTTGCTCAGATATCACTGAGTATAAGATGAGTGCAATGTAGGTGTAGTTTAAGTGTATTTAGCTAACTTCCTTTTGCTTAGGGTAACTGGAGATTGGCTTATTATCTTTGTTCTGTGAATATTTAGCTTAATACTAAGCATTCTTTTTACTTATCAGTGAATATTAGTTATACAAAATTGTGTGGTTTTATTTTGCCATATTTGTACATGCATGCTACATATTTTGATCATTTTCATCCTTTTATTATGTCCCTTGACCTTTCCTCACCTCAGTCTTCCTCTACTCCTATGGTATCCCTTCTATTTTCATGTTATCTCTATTTTTTAAAATTCTACATATGAGACAAAATAAGTAATATGATTTTCTGAGTCTGAATTATTTTGCTTAATATGGTGACCTTTAATTCCATTCAGTTTTCTTTCAATTGTTATGATTTCACTGTTCTTTAAAGCTGAGAGCTTTGAAGGCCCTAGAGACCCAGGCCATTTTCATAGCCAATCTGATGTGGATTGTGCTGCAATAAATTCAGATGCACAGGTACCCCTATAGTATGCTGGCTTTAAATCTTTTGGGAATATGATAAGGAATGGTATGTCTAGAACAATGGGGGCTCTACTTTTAGTACCAACATCTTTGCTAGGATTCATAGTGTTTGTGTTTTTGATGATATCATGACCACGGTAAAATTGAATCTCAATGTAGTTTTGATCTGCATGTCACTCATGGCTAAAAATGTTGTACATTTTTCATACAAATCATTAATTCTTAGTGTATTTTTTAGATGTTTTATAAATGAGTTAACCTGATAGACTTGACAGGTGTAATCAAATGTCTTAGGAATCAATGAAACGCCATTCCTTCTAACAAAATGCTGACGAAACAAACTCCTCTTAGACATTGGATTTAGAGTTCTCTCTTTGTTTTTGTCACTTAGGAAATCAACAACACACAGTGATAATTTCTAGAATTCCAATTGTAGAATATTAAATGTTTTCAAACTTAACACATTGAAAGCAAAGGTGAATTTATTTTGGATTTTTTTTTGTATTTAGATATTAATCAAAGAGACTTGGTCTTTGCTTTCTGTGAACTTAGATTTCCAAGATCTTAGACATGTTTCTTTCTCCTCAAGAACATGATAATGACAGGTATTGGCATTTAAATATGAGATATTTATATATTACTGACATCTTGTTACTAAAATGTTTCTATATTACATTTTAATGGGATAGCACACCTTGTAATAAGTTATCTTATAGTTTGTGTCTGGGAAAACTTTGAGAATAAGTAAAAAGATAGTTACAAATACTTTTCTTTCTACAAAATAGCAGGATATTTGCATCATGTATGGTACCAATCCATTTCAGAGTCCCTGAAAGCCAAAGATACACAGTTTCCAGTAATAAAAGGAAACCCCAAACAGCAGTAGTGGGTGTTTGGGGAACAGACTCATCGAGCATGAGTAGGTCTATCTCATAGAACGCCATTTGTTTTCTCTGAGAGGGACAGCCACATAGCCAGTGGAATGCAGACTACAGGGTTAATTGCAGTGTATTGAGCAAACAAAAAGCTGAAATTTAATTGATTGACTTACTGCTTTTCTGATCTCTTTTTTCCTACAGTGACATACCTGGTCCTTCTCTCCACTCCCCCCTCATTCCTTCCTCAATGAAGATATGAATTTTCTCCTTACGAGATTTAGAAGAAATATTTGGGCATGGCTAGCTCAGTTGGAGTGAGTGGCATATGGACCCCTCACCCTCATGTCTAACACCTCAGAACAAGACCTCATTTAGAAATGAGGTTTTTAGGAATATAATCAATTAAGATTAAACCATACTGAATTGTGTGGGGCTGAAGACAAAGAAGAAGAATTACACAGAGATACCTATAAAGTTCATATAGTGACAGAGGCAGAGGTTATAACTCAAGAAATGTCAAAGACTGGTGTGAGGCAACAACAGAAGCCAAGAAGATGCAAGGAAAGATTCTTGCCTCCAACCTTCAGAAAAAGCCTGGTTCTTTCAACACCTTGATTTCAGACTTCTAGTGTCCAAAAGAGAATATATTTCTTTTAATTTAGGACACCTAGATTTTGGCCATTTATTTTAGGAACCTTAGGAAAGTTTCATCTTTCTTTCTGTTTTTTTTTTCCTCTATTGTTCTTTCTGGAGGCAAGTTAACCTGCAAGAGGCAAACACCCTCCTCTATTGTCTGTCATGTCCTCATCTCCTCATATCTCTGATGGGCCAACAGAAGATTATAATGTTAAAGAATATAATGTTAATGAAATCCAAATCAAAATCATGGCCTGCAATTATCTTAGCAACAAACTTCATACTTGGATCTTCATCTATATGATCCACAGTTTTCTCTAAGCTTATTCTTAACACAAGAGGGGTGGAAGAAACTTACTTGTTCCCCTCTAAAATACCAACACATCACTACATATGGCAAAGCCCTCAACATTATAACACTCAGACCTCTATTATGTTCTACTAAATTATTAAACATGGCTTGCTTGTGTTGCCTTGACTACTGTGACAAGAAGCCACAGACTAAGGGATTTAAGCAATAAACATTTTATTTTCTCACCATTCTAGAGTGTATAAATGCAAGCTCAAGGTGTGGGGTGTATAAGTGCAAAATCAAGATGTGGGAAGGAGCGATTTCTAGTGTACATTCTTTTCCTGGCTTGTAGATGGCAGACTTCTCCCTAGTCCTCAACTGTCTTTCTCTGTCCACAAAGAGAAAGGAAGACTGAGGCCTCCTTGTCTTCTTACTGGGCCCCAGTCTTATTAGATTAAGGTCCCACAGCATGACTTCATTTAAAATCAGTTATATTTTAAAAGACATGATCTCCAAATACAGCCACAGGTAATGTCAGAACTTCTTTTTTTTTTTTTGACACCAGGGATCGAACTCACAATCTTGCGCTTGCCAAGCAGGCGATTAGGCCACTGAGCTAAATCCCCAGCCCTGAGTTAGAACTTCTTTAACATGTGAATTTAGGAAAAACATAATTTAGTCCAAACCAATCTCCTTAACTCTGGTTTGATAAATTCATCCTCAAACATAGCAGGATCTTAGGGAAATAGTTTTTGTTGTTGTTGTTGTTTATGTTTTCCTTTGTTTTGCCTTAGTTTATCACATACCCTCGCCTGTCTCCAAACCTCTTAATGACCTCTTCAGTTCTACCCTGAAGCCTTCTTCAGCAACTCATGGGAAACAAATCCTATTTTTTTCTTCCTTTTAAGAAATTTAACTCATTATTTGTACCTCAACAACCTACCATCTGGTTAAAGTTTTCCCATCTCTACAACTTAAATTCTTGATTTTACTTGCTTTGTAGAATACACAAAATATCTGCAAGTTTTTAATATATTTTACTGTTTACTAAAATATATTTACTAAAATATATTACTGTTTACTAAAATATATTTTAGTTGCTGCTTTCTGTATTCAAATAGGTTTCACTTCTCCATAGCCGTATATAGCTCCAACCAGTACAATTTTTTTCTAAAATAAATAGAAGTCCTAGGGCATAACCTTGCAAGATTTCATTAGCATTCAGCCTAATTAATTTTACTTTAATGGGGCTTCAATAATTAATTTCCAAAAATATAATTAATAGCTAACATTTTACATCTAAAAATATTTAATAAGCAACAGTAATGGTGCCAAAATAGACCACCTATATTCACAATGCTATGGATATATTTTCTAACACAACTGAACAGAAATGTATTCCTCAGAAGAAAACCTGTGGTAAGACTACTTTCTCACTTTAATTTGCGTATCTGTTCTTTCTTTAAAATGTGTGGGGCTACAGAATATAGCCCTTAAATGAATTTTTCAATGAGGAAAAAAAAGAAGAGCAGAAAAGAAATTGAAGAAAGAAAGCACATGAATAAGGTGTAACAGCAGCCCTTGGTGCCCCCAGTAAGAATGATTTCTTTCTGTCTCCTCTTCCAAGAGCAAGAGAGAGGAGAGAAATCTGTGTCAAGGAGTGCTAGTGGATCATGATGATGGGCTGCTTGTATTACAAGCAGTATTGTGAATTCTCAGCTCTCCTGTGCTGTATTTTCTTCTCTCTTGTTCTCTACTTTTGTTGTTCAGGAAAAATTTTGTACTCACTTCTAACAACCAACAAATTAGAGAGGCTGTCTTTAAAAATAAATGGCATGCTAAATAGCTCATGGCTTCTCTTCTATGAGAAACTCAAAGTATAAATAAAATAAAGGGCAAAAATTTAAAAAAATGATAAAAGATAGATAACAGGAAATAGAGCTAGATTGTTTGCAAAATGAAAGACAATAAGATATGAAGGGAGGGAAAGGGAAGAGGGAAGGAAAAAATTTAAAAAAGAATTAAGACGTGTTATGTACATGGAATAACTCCCAGTGGAAAATATAATCATTATGTACTGCAAACATGTACTAATAAAAAGTATACACAAAGCATGCTTTACCACAGAGAACTATAAAGACACGTGTAAATATGCCTCTTTCTTTAGGACATTTAAAAACATATTTAAACCTGTAAAGTAGTTTATGCATGTTTTAAAGTGATTACTTATAAAATATTTTATTATTTGGATCAAGTGATAAGTTTTATGTTTCCTTTTGCTTGATCAGTTCAAACCACAGCTCCAGTATGACCTTCTTATTCATGAAATTATGAATAAAAGGTTACTGAGTGAAAAATAGTTCACTAGGAATAGTTCTGCCAGTATCATAACACCATCACACTATGCAATAATACCTTATTATGAAACTTACTTGTCTGAATTCTCCCTATGAAGAAAAGGAGGGATATTGTATTGTATTCACAGTTTAGTATTATGCACAAAAACCTTATACAAAGTAGGTGTTGAATAAATATTTTGTAAATTATAGGAAAAAACTGAATGAATTGATGTTCTCAGCAGTTCTACTTCCAAATCAGGATTTTAACAAGTTTTAAATTTTAAAATACAGCTTATATTTTCCTTCACAAACTCTCCACAATTTAACTCTTTCTCCCAAAACAAACTCTAGCCAGGAAATAATCAGCCTTGAAAACTAGATTTAAAAAACACCAACCCCAGCCAGTCTATCCTTGCTGTGTCTGCCTTACAGAGTAGCCACTGAGCCTGAGAATAGTGAGAGGTAAGACAAAGATAGGCTGATTGGGGCTGGCATTTTTGACTTCTAGTTTTCAAGGCTGATGATTCTCCAGGTAGGTCTTATTTTTGAGAAAACATGGTAATACTAGCTAGGGACAGAGTAAGACATAGACCACTTTAGTGATGCTCAGAAGCAATTCAAACAGCTTACAATTGTACCTCATATGTACTAAGAGCATACTGTAAACTGAATGACTGAATATGGGGAAAAAGGTTATGGTTATTATCCCACTTACCTTATCATTATCCACTTGGTTTGACCAAAATGTTTTCATTTATGAAGGACAAATGAAAAAAGTTAAAATCAAAATAATTCCTAGTTACATGCTCCAATTCAAAGTCAGAGTTTAAAAACTTCATAGGCTACAATGAGGGAAAATTATCGCTGTAAGGAAAAGCCATTTCCAAAACAAATGTAAATTCAAATATGAGTACTATCTATCTGCAAAGGGTGGTTTGTCCTTGGATTATTACTCCTAATATTTCTAACAACAAAGATTGATTGCAATCCAGGTGACCTCCCAAGGACTGAATGTTCAACGTCTTCTAATCAAAGGCCAAAAACCATGTGTGTGAAAATGACAGGGGAATGAAATGAATAAACTGTGGAGATCTGAAAGCAAGGTGATTTTACAAAGGCTGGAAAAGTTGCAGCAAACATCCAAATGAAGAATATTATCTGAACAGGACACATCACCTAGGAAAAACATGGTACATGTGAACGTTGGAATTGCTGATCAGAAACCACACACAAAGGATTTAAAAGGATTTCTGTGAAAAACAGAAGAAAAGAACATATAATTTTGGGTAAATTATAAGAACTAGAAGGCAGTAGTGGAGCCTAAAAGTTGTGGGATTTAGGATAAGAAGCAAGTTAGATATAACTTAGGTTTTTCATCTCTGCAGTTGACAAAATAGATGCTTTTATTAAGTTCAAATGAAATATTCTGAGTAATACACTTAGCATTGCATCTGACACATATAAATGATCAATCAAAGCTACAAAAATCTATATCCATTAGTATTACTATTAACATACAGAGTTTTAAATAAGGCTTCTTCTTGGACAGCAGATTTTATATACAAAAATATACATATCTGTATATGAAATAAAGAAATTTTGTTTGTTCCCTGACTAAGAAAGGTGCACAGCTGGATTCCATAAAAAATCAAGAGAGAGAAGGCACAAAGAAAGTCAAGAATTTTAAAGTGGCACGAATGTGCCCTGCACCCTTGTGGCTCTGACATGTGGCCAATAGTCACTGTAAATCACAGATCACATACTGTGGAGAGGGCTTGAAAAATTAAATAAGAGACAAATCCTAACAGATGAGCACTGGTATGAAAATCTAAACTTTTGTAGCTGTATCATAAGAGAACATTACTTTCTAGTCCAATCATGCTTTTATTCTATTCTGTCAGACCTGCTGTTATTTCAAAGATCAATATTACCTAATTCTGGTGGGTTTTGTTGTTAGAGAAATATAATACACATTTGTCTGCAAAAATATAGACAGGGATTATTACAATCAGACTTAAGTCATGGGTTGAGATTCTCATGGATACAGCCTCCACTGCCAGTCCTAGAGAAGCGTTATGGTTACCTATTTTGCAGCTTCCTTGGGAAGCTGACCCGCCTGTCAGTGCCCTGCAGAAAGTGGCTATTGCGTGTCTCCCTTGACTCACCCTTCTCAATGCAGTCTGCATTTAACCACCTCCTTTCAGCTTTCAGATTGACTCTTGATGTCTTTGACTTCTGAACTCATGATTCACCTTCTGGTTATAACTATCTTATTCCCATATTTAACCTCAGCATCTCTGCCAATAGTGTCTGATCTGGGAATGGGTTTCTTCTTTGTTTTAGCTGCCATAAATTACTCTCTGTAAGTAACCTAATTTATTCATGCAAGAGTTGAAAGCTTATGTCTCAGAAATATTTAAACCTCAGAACCACACTTATCATAGTGAAGAGGAATGTACAGTTTAAAATAGTAAATTTGCCTTTATACATTTTTCCTTTGATTTGGTAAGAATCACATTTCTATTCTCACAAATAGATCTGGAGCACATTTAACTACATTTAATACTCTATACACATTATTTTATTTAATCTCAGCAATATCAGTAACATAATCTATAACCATAATACCCCTTGTATTTAAGGTCTAACCTAGCATTCCTTTCTCTATTGTAGCTAGATGCAAAAGATATTCAGTGAAGATGTTTCTGGTTGTCTCTTTCTATACCATAAGATAGAGTGGTATTTCATTATCCTTCAATTATTTCCTGGTGTCTTATTAACAACTGGGTCTTTACAAAGGTTTATGTCTTTAAAGCTTCCTAGAATTTTTTCCTGGAAATATGAAGTGAGAAGCAGTGGTTTAGTGTAGGGATATAAAATCATATCTTAGGCCAAGCAGTAGCATAAGTACCATTAACTTCCAGTAAAGCCATTGTTTCACATTTCTGCCAGTCAATTATCCTACCCTTTATTCGTATGCTGATTATTCTTCCAATTCAAAATTATTCCTTGATGTTCATGATGAAACAAGTGACAGAGGAAAAGAGAAAATCAATAACCACAATACTTGATTTTTACCATGCTGTCACTTGCAGGAATGTGAGAAAAAATACTGGCAATATTATGAAGGGTGAATGAACTTATAGAACACATCTTCAGCATAGAAACTTTACAGGTAAAAGTACAGTATCTTTTAATGGATGAAATGTTACAGTATTTATTGATGATTTCCTATATTTTGCTGGGCAGTGCACCATGGTAGGCATATATTGAATACATTAATTCATTTGTTCTTCTTTATTGTCTTGAGTTGTATCCAATTTTACTCATTTGCAAATGAGGAAAGTGCCTATACTTAATGAGTTTTCTCATAGTTGTAAAACTAGGAAGGGAAAGAAAGGCCAATGCTTTTGAACTAAGCTGACATGCTCATGGTTCTCTCTTAGGACCATAACAGATTAATAACCTCAAAAGCACTTGACAGAATGTGAACATAGATGACCTACAATTCCACCACCTCCTCCACCTACTTTCACTTTCTGAATTATAATTTCACTTTCACATTATAATTATAATTTCACTTTCACATTATAATTATAATTTCACTTTCACATTATAATTTTTAGGATCATTTATGTCCCAAAATTTACATCTAAAATACCGCTCGAACATAGCAGTGTAATTGTTTACTTTTCACCTTCTAGATGCATGCTTTTTTCACCTTCCTCTGTGTGGAAATACTTTCTCTCCTTTCCTCTATGACTCTCCTCTGTGTCTCCACTTGCTTTCTACTGTACGTGAATCTCCTGATCCATCCCCACACATGGTTTTGCTTGAGCAAGCTTTGCTCCCTCATTCTCTTATTTCTTTCACTTGCCAATTCCCTATTCTGAATCGATCCAATCATTCCTTGTTCTTCCAAGCATCATGTTCAGAATACCGTGCAATCTTCCAACTATGTCTAGTACAAATGCTTAGTGTACAGCATAACTTGTCCCCCACCACTGCCGAGAACTTGATTTATCCTTTTTCTGCTTATCTTCCGGTCTCTTGTCTCACAGTGACTCTTTCAAGTTCTTAAAACTGTCATCACGTTTCTTACACTGTCTGCAAGATTCTTAGCACATTTGGCCCCCACTTTTCTAGAAAAAAAGACTGAAGTTCCTTGTCTTGTAGAACTCATACCCCCTTGTGTACATATGTCATTCCCTGCAGAGATCTGTGGGAATCGTGCCATCAACTACTTTAATAGTTGGATGAACTTGGACTTTGTTGCCAATTGCAAGCACCATTTTTAATTAAAACCATGTCTCCTTTGCTGACGTGGTCCTTCTGATTGCTCTTTAATCACTTTCTACCATGCTCTTTTTAAACATACTCTAATTTATTTCTAACATTTATTTTTATTTTGTATCTCTCCTAGGTGGAGTGAAAGCTCCAATAGGAGCTTTTTCCATTTTTGTATGCTGATATTTTACAAGGAAATAAAACAGTGCTTGCTCCTGGTAGATACAAATGAATATTTATTGAATAAATATATAAATAAGCACAAGTGTTTTCATTGTTTCTTTTCTTCCTTGTCCAGAAGAATGGGTTCCTTAACTTATATCTTTCTAGGTAAAACTGATCATGATCATAGTTCCTCTAGCAGAAATCAACACAATGATGTAATTTGCTTGAGCTGCAGTATAAGCATGCTGTCTTTGTCATTCTCTTTGCTATCTAACTAGTTCTAGGGCAGGAAATGCAATGTACTGACCTCATCATCTGCTGTTGTCTCTCAATAAATCTGGACAGAACACCTATCAGTGCGGTACTCCATCTTTGTCTTTGAACACACTTTCCAAATCACTTCCCTTAGATTGACCCAAGGGACTGATTTCTGCTGTATTTCATTTTCTTTGACAGCTTTCGCCAAGGTTCTTTTTGGCATGGAGACTACATTTTGTGCAGATTATAGACTACCAAAGACTTCATTGAAAACAGCAAATATATATTTTTTTGGAATATTGTTGAATTTGAGTCACGGTTTCCAGTGAGTAAGAATAGTTAAGTGAAGAGCGCCAGTAGAACCGAATATACCTTTTAGCTACAAACTGTTTGCCAAGTCTAAAACCTACCTAGTGAAAAATGCAAGGCAAACACCAGTCATTTACTAATTTCCAGGAATAAAACACAACTTCAAGAAACAATTTATCAAATACATAACATTTCCTAATTCTGTATTTCCAGGATTTATCAAAATCCTTCTGAGAATCTCCTAAGTCCCACAGAAGGAATGCATCTTTGCTTAATGGTCAAAAATATTGTTCGCTTCACATTCTCCTTTTGGAGAATAGAATTCCTTTTAAAAAGTCGCAATAATGTTTTTCCGTTTACTTTTGTGGTTATCTTTAATTCTTGCCTTCTTTTTTACCTGCACTTGGGGTTGCCTTTATTTAGTCTGAGTCAAAATCCCTTTTAGATTCTCAGGTAAAATAGTATATGAAATAGAAACTTGATTATTCTTTCTTATTCTATTATTCTATTTAAAAATGAGTGATGATGATTCAATTTTTGCAATCTTTATGTGTGTTCGAAAGGAACAACAGTAATCGGTGTGTTTGCTGTGTGGTGGGGAGTTGGGGCAATTTGAGATTAAATACTTTAAGAGTGGAGTTACTTTACCCATTATTCCCACAGAAAGAACTCTCTTTACTTCTTTAAATAAACTATCGGTTTAGAAATTCCACATAGGCTCTGACAGGGTTGAACAAGCTCAGTCTCCAGATTAAAAAAAGAGTTGCATCACTAAAATGCATTTGTCTGCTTTTGGCTTGGTGAGTACCTAATAATTTTTTATTCTGAAATGATATTTCTATGCCAGTTGATGCAAATTTCTCATTTTTTAAACAAGAGAAATGACTAGTGAAGAATGTGTTAGCTTTTTGTCGTTTGTTTTTCTTATTCTCTCACTCCT
>RJWT010007011.1:0-28216 GCA_004365215.1 Cuniculus paca | reverse complement strand
TCAGTGCTCAGGCTGAAGGCAGCTGGACGATGACAGGAAAGCCACAGGGTCACTGCTCACACAGCACTTGTGCCATGACTGAGGGAGCCACGGGGCCTGGAACGGGGGAAGCAGCTGGACTGTGAGGTGGGTCCAAGTGCTGAGGCAGGAAGCAGGTGGTCACAGGAGGAGGAAAAGATGAGCTTGGTGCTACGGAGCATCTGCCCTCACAGTGGCTGCTGTGGAAATGCGCTACAAAGATTAAAATGTAGAGGGAAAAGCACTTACTTTGACTAATCATCCTCAAATGCAATTTTGACATGCATGGCGTTGAAAGGAAAGAGCTATTATAGACAACAAAGCAAGAAATGTGGATTTCTCTGGGGCTAAGTTGTCTTAGAAAGAGCAAAGTACAGACACATTTCCAGAAGAAGCTGAATGGTCAGTGAGAAATATTTAACTTATTTCTGGCTTTTCCACTGACTTGTGTGTGCTTCCAAACTAGCCACTAAATATTGTTGCCCTTATTTTCCTAGTGAAAGAATATGGATATTTTCCTATAAAGTATACACTTCCTGACAGACAGCAGAATCCCCAAAAGCTGTGCAAAATGCTTTAACTTCAAAGGAAAATGTGTCTGTACAATTGTTATATATGTCAGTAAATGTAAATCTTCGTTACAAAGTTTTATCTAAAAGAATACATCCTGAAACTATTGGACTTGCTGGGTTATTTATTGATATGGCTGTAAATAATTTTCTACTATTCTTAATAATAGAAAATCAAACGTAAAATTCTCTTATAGTGGCTATTTTAAAGGAGATAAATAAAGCCTGTATTTTAAATTAACATTTTCTATTCATCCTAGGCAGACAAAACTTTACAACTTCCACAGGGTAAAGAGACTCTAACACCCTTTACTTACCTAGTGGAAAGTCCCTGACCACTGCAATGTGGATGGACTTCCAACAAACAAAAAGTATAAATAAATAAAAACAAAATGCCAGAAACATAATTACACTTATTAGGAAAATAATTGAAATAGGCTGACTGTTAACCATATATTTTATCTAGCTTCATATGTGTTTAGGGTGATACACTCTTAAAAATTAAAATATTATTTTCAGTGAGGTAGTACTAATTCACATGCACACACATACACACACCCACACTTCAGTAGTGCTATACTGATGCTCAGTCTATCTCCCTCTTTAGTTTTTTCCAAACTAAATTATAATAAATATAGATTCCCAAGTTCTTACACAGTAAATTCTTAGTAGATCACAGGAAAGGTAAAGTAATCTGTATTTTTTAACAATCCCTCTAGGGAGCCAGTAAATTTAGGAAACATACCTCAAGATACCACTAGGTACTGCAATAGGTAAATAACTGAATTCACCTAGATTTTGTCTTGGGACAGACCATCCATGACAGCACTAATAAATTGTGCATGAAATTGATTTTATCTGTATTGGAGACATAATTTGTCCTGCAGTATGTCCTGTTTTGCTGTAGACTCGCTATCATTTCAGTTGTTTGTCTGTGGTCTGATCTTTTGTATAACCTCAATTACAGGGAAGAATTTTTAACTTTCTCGATTATGAAATTTGCTTTCTGCTCCCTTCAGTTTACTGACTTCTCGATGAAGAAATCTCAAGTCCTAGAATTCAGTTTCTTCTGATTTCAGTTCAAGGTGAAAGCTTAAAACCAAGCAAAGCACTCCCAAGCAAAGAATATGGTCAAAAAAAGAACAAAAATTGTCCTTTTATTTGAATCCTTTTTTTGGCTTTGTTTTGTGCTTTATAACCATTTTTTCACTTAATGTACATTTGAATTGATGTCTTAGTGAATTTCAAGCATAAATGGGGTAGTTCAGGGTCTTATTATCTTAACCACCATGCTTATTGGTGCTGTATTATAATGGGATTAAACCAAAACAAGAAACAACCATTTGAGTTTGTTTCCTTGTTTTAGAACATTTTCACATTCCAGCTTCTCAGCATAAAAAGGATTAACAGAACAAAGAGCACTGTACTGGAATACTAAATGCCTGAACTTTCTATGTCCTTGAACAAATTTGAACTGAAAAAAATCTCAAAAACCTTTTTGCTAACACAGAAACAATGAAATAACAGACATACCCAATAAGATAATTCTACCACTACCATATCTAAGCTATATATCTTGAGGAAATAGAATACTTTAAGAAACCATCCAAACTCTTTTTGATTACTAGGTTTCTGTTCTGTGAATTGCTGCTGTCGATTTGCATGCTACCCAACTTATAGCCAGTTAAAACATAAGGAAAGGAGAGAATGAAGTCATATCTGCTTACCGAAGTTATTCTTTAGGCTTGAAAATATTTCTCCCCCACGAATAGGACTAGAGTGATCGGCATTGTTCTGGATATTCATTCATCAATTTGGATATCTTCAAATAAAATTTTAAGATTTGGAAGAGTTTATTTATTTTCAATTAAATAAGTGAACCAAAGCCTTTATTGCCCAAAACACAGTCCTTCCTGGTAAATATTTATGAATTTAAAAGGAATGAATAAAATTTAATCAAAATTGAGCATTACAATTGTAAAGAGAAACTGAAAAAACATCACTCTACATCTTCACAATACTCAAACCAAGTTAATGGGAAAAAACTTTAAATTATAATCCTTTTTTTAACATCATAAATAAACATAAAAATTTAAGTCTCAAAATAAATACAATTTAAGCATATATTTTCTAAAGACTCTACATCTAAATAGTAATTGCATCCAACAGAACACCTTTGGACTAAAGTTACATTAATTTTTCTTTTCTCTGTCGCTCTCATAGGATAAAATGTTTTGTAAGTCGATTGCAACAAAATCTCTTATAGAAGTTGACACTTCAATTTTAAAATATATATGGAAGACTGAAGGATCAAGAATAGCTAAGAAAAAAAACTGAAGATTTACCCTTTTAGGTATCAGGAATTCCAAAGAAGAATAACAAATATAATAGATTTAGTGTTATATTGGGGTTTTACAAGTTAACAGATTAAATATAATGAGTTTAGGCACATGAATGGAAATTCAATATGTGACGAGGACGGAAAACAAGATATACTCCAAATGAAAAATAATGCAGTGACTGAAAATGATGAAACTTATCATTTATATGTAAACAATTGAAGAAATTAAATTCCTACCTGATGACTTACCACACAGGAAAATTCAGAGAGAGTATGAGCATAAAAAAACAAAGCTTCAAATATTTAATTGAAATTACAGATGAATACCTTCATGACCTCTAAATAAAGAACGTGTTTCAAGCAAGACAGAAAAATTGCCAACTATTTGACATGATTGATAAATTTGTCCATTTAAAGATTTCCACATTTTTTAAAAGTCAAAGTAAGAGTAAACAAGATAAAACTGGTAGAAGATACTTGCTATAATATAACTAAATAGAAAATATAAGTAAGGAATATGGACAAATAATAAATTGATGAAACTCATTCACTACAATGTTGTCAGCAGGAAGGGAGAAACTGAGCAAACCTTAGAAAATATGAACTCCCTGGTTTCCTTTATAAAAGTTCAAAATAATTGAAATCAGACAAATAGAGAGCTAGAGATATAGTAATGTAACACAGACACATATGTGTCTATACTTACATGTATGTGTGAAGATATGTGCATGTGTTTTTATCTATAAAAATACTTATATATGCATATATAATCTAAGCAAGAGGAAAATATGTACAAATTCAGATACTGGACATCATGGAGGGGCAGAGTTCCATAGAACAGAATATGTAAGTAGATGTGAGTTTCTAGTCCATTCTTAGTTTGGTTAGTAACCTCAATGTTATTCAGTGTATTTTAGGAATAGATACAGATCATGAAAAATTACAATGAGAGAGAGAAAAGAGAGAGAGAGAGACAGAGACAGAGGCAGAGACAGAGACAGAGACACAGAAAGAGACAGAGAGAGAAAAGCCTTGAAGGAGTAAAAAGGTATAGTAACAATTCTGTAACTCTCAAATTCATTAAATTAAAAAGTAAAAGAGAAAATAATACCACTTGACTCCAGATCATTTCTCAAATGTCAGTGCATAATAACATCACCTGGAATGCTTTCCAAAAATTCACACTATTGAGCTCTCGTCTCCAGAGATTGTACTTTGGCCTATATTATATGGAAACGACAAAGAGTACACCAGAGGATTCTGATGTAGATGAGAATAACAAAATATAAGAAAACCTACTCTATCAAAATTTCTTCATGGATTCTATCATGAAAAACAATATTTTCAAAATGTGTATGTCACAGTGACCCAAATATCCTCTGCCTTAAATGACGCAAGCTTAGGTTCTCACAATCCTCCCTTCTTCCAGCTACATAGTCCATTTTATGTACTACACTCAGCATTAAATACTAAGTGCTGAAAAATAAATATTAAAATCTGTGGTAATAACATGAGCATATATGTGCCAAAAGAAATGCATTTGTTTTGATTGTTTCAGTTTTAGAATGAATTGTATTCTTTTAAATTCATATGTTGAAGTTCTAACCTCTTGTGAATGATATTTTTGAAGATAGGACCCAGATAGGTGTTTTCTTGTAAGAGTAAAAGACATCATATTTCAATGATACATACACACTCATGCTTATAGCGGGACAATTCATAATAGCAAAATCTTGAAAGCAGCTTGTATATCCATCAACACATGAATGGATGCACAAAATGTTGTATTCATACCCAGTAAAGTACTACTCTGATATAAAGAAAGATAAAATTGAGTCATGTGTAGGAATCTGGAATCACCTTGGAACCATATTGTTAAGGGAAATAAATCAGATGCACAAGTTTAAATATTTTATGGTTTCTCTTACCTAAGAACCCCAACACACAAATAAGTGATAGGACAACATAAAAGATAATAGGAAACTAGGAGATAGATTTTTTTGCGAAGAAGAAAGGGACCAAGAGATGGAGAGAGAGAAGAGGAAGGAAAGGAAAAAAAGGAAACAAATTGAATAAATTGTGTTGTGTACATATAGCACCTCCCCACAATGAGTGTAATCTTTATGTACTGTAAACCTATGCAGTAATACCTGAGGTCACGAACTCTACTGTTCAGAAACAATTTGGTTCTCAAACAAAAACATTTGACAACATTTTGCTTCCATTCACAAACTCTACATTGAGTGACAAACAACCACAGCCATCTGCCACTACAAACACAAACACTGGCATCACCCCCAAAATCACAAAACAAAATAAGTTCATGAATTGAAGTACCACTGCACTAATAAAATTTAAAAAGAGAGAGATAAAAAAAGAAGTAATTATGTTGAAAAGGTCATTAAGGTGAGTCCTATCCACAATTACTGGTGACTTTACCTGAAGAGAAAAATTGCACCAAATCATGTGCAATGTTACAAGGTGGATACCTGCAAACTAAGGAAAGAAGTCTCAGAAGATATCACTATACCAGTATGCTGATCTTGAGCTTCCAATGACAGAAATTGGAGATAATAAATTTAGATTGTTTAGGTGGACTCATTTGAAGTACTTTGTTACAATAGCCCCACCTAACCAACCAATATGCCTGATAAAACTGTTCTTATATAGACAACAAGATGTTTAGGTTTAACTGAGAATCCCATAGCATTAGAGACACAATGTAGCTACATCAAACATTAAATATGAAAGAACAAATTAATAGATGGAAAACTTGCCTGTCAGCATTTTTCACAACTTAGGTTAACCTAACTTAGCAGTTAACCAGGAACATAACTGAGAATGTATTGAGTGCATTTGGCAGTGATGCAAATGAAGCAACGGTTCCTTAACTGCAGTATAAATTCAGATATATTAGCAGGATTTGTAATTTCTAACCACCATAAAAAATAGAACTTGTTGCTTTTTTGACATTTGACATTCACCTCACTTCTTAAACTGAGCCTCAATTCCACACTCAGCCAAGCAGATAGACATGTGACCGGCTTCGCACTAGGTATATAAATCTCTCCAGCGCTCATTAGCCTGACCACATTATGATTTTCATTGACACTAGGGACTTTAAAATCTCCTTCTTTAATTAAAAAAAGCTATAATTGTATTTTAAATTATGCTATAAATATATGAAGTTGAGTTGTGTGGGCCCATAATTTCCTTCTAATTTTACAATAAACTAAAACACTATGTATTGGCACCTTTAATTTCATGGGCCCAATCACTGTGCTTGTAGTGCCCAGCAAATATTAAAATTTGGCTTTATTCTTTATGATAAAGTACTCTGGCAAGTTTCTTTGCCTTGTCCTTTACCAGAGATTTTACTATTTATTTTTAAATGCTTTTCAATGTAGAATAATGTGATCTAAATACTTTATTTTTTTATTTTTTTATTTTAAAGAGAATAGAACAGAACAAAACAAAACAAAACAAAACAGAACAAAACAAAACAGAATGGAGTCAAACATAATATAGCATTTCAGAACAGAACACTGCAAGCTATACAGTTTTTCAAAACATAACAACAGGAGATTAACAATGGTCACCCTAGTGTCTCTTGCCTTCTTTGAAATGGTTGTTCATACATCTAAAGACAATAAACTCAAACAAAATGAAATAATATAAAACCAGATAAAACAAAAGAGCATTACAGGCCTTCAAGTCAGACAACAAGAAACCAACAATGGCTACCGTAATGTCCCGTTTTTCAAAAAAGCTGCTCCTATCTTCTCACATACTGCAATCAAATAGTAGGAAAGGGACTTAAACCAATCAAATCAAAGAATAAAAGCACCATTGGACTTCAGAAAGTTTTCTCCATATTTATCAGGAATTTTGTATCTTATTGAGTCTTTCAGTTTCTTACACTAGGGAGACAATGTGGTGTTTACACATGTGAGTTTGGTTTATTTCACTTATGAGTATGGCCTCAAGTTGCATCCATTTACCTATAAAAGCCTCAATGTGATCCTTCTTTATAGCTGAGTAGTACTCCATTGTATAAAAGTACCACATCTTTTTTATCCATTCCTCAATTGATAGGCACTTGGGTTGTTTCCAAATTTGGCTATTACAAATTGTGCTGCTATAAACATGGGTGCACATATATCACTGTGGTATGATGATTTCACTTCTGGGAATATGCCCAGAAGTGGAATAGCTGAGTCAAATGGGACTTCCAATCCAAGCTTTTTGAGAAATCTCCAGACTGACCTTCACAGTGGTTGCACCAGTCTACAATCCCACCAAGAGTGGAGAAAGGTTTCCTTTTTCCCCACAGCCTCTCCAGCATTTGTTGGTGGTGGTTTTCTTGATCCTGGCCATTCTTTCTGGAATGAGATGGAATCTCAGGGTTGTTTTAGTTTGCATTTCTCTAATGACCAATGATGCTGAACATTTTTTCATGTATTTATTTGCCATTCGTATTTCTTCAGCTGAGAAGTGTGTTTTCATCTCAGATGCCCATTTCTGGAATGGGTCTTTGAATTTCAAGGGACTGATGTTTTGTAATTCTTTATATGTTCTAGATAGAAGACCTTTGTCTGAAGGGCAGTTGACTAAAATTTTTTCCCAATTTGTGGGTTTTCTTTTCACTCTGTTGGAGATTTCTTTTCACATGCAAAAACTTTTTAACAAGAGAAGATCCCAATTGTTGATTCTGGGAAGAGTTTCCAGTGCAGTTTGACTTTTGTTCATGAATTCTCCACCTACCCCATATCTTCAAGATTTCTACCTACTTTGTTTTCCAGCAGATTTAGTGTTTCTGTTTTAATATTTAGATCTTTAATCCATTTTGACTTTAGTGTATGGTGATAGGCTTGGGTCTAATTTTAGTTTTCAGCATATGGAAAGCCAGTTTTTCCAGCACCATTTATTAAAGAGGCTATCTTTCTTCAAGGGAAGATTTTTGACCCCTTTGTCAAAGATAAGGTGTCTGAGTGTGTTTGTACTTGGGGTTGTATCTTCTAATCTATTCCATTGATCCTCAGGTCTGTTTTGATTCCAGTACCATGCTGATTTGATTACAGTAGCTTTGTAGTATAATTTCAAGACTGGGAGTGTGATGCCTCCTGTCCTGCCCTTGCTTCCCAGAAGTGCCTTTGCTATTCTAGGTCTCTTCTGGTTCCAGATGAATTTTAAGAATGATTTCTCTAGATCTGTGAGGAATGCTAATGGTATTTGGATGGGAATTGCATTAAATCTGTATAATAATTGTGGGAGAATGGCCATTTTCACAATGTTCATTCTTCCTATCCATGAGCATGGAATGTCTTTCCATTTTCTGAGATCCTCTTCAATTTCTTTTTTCAGCGTACTGTAATTTTCATTGAATAGATCTTTTGCTTCCTTTGTTATGTTGATTCCTAAGTATTTCATTTTTTTGGATGCTATTGTAAAGGGTTTCTCTTATTTCTTTCTCAGTGAGTTTTTCGTTTGTGTACAGGAATGCTATTGATTTCTGAGTACTGACTTTGTGTGCAACTACATTACTGAATTTAGTTATGACATCCAGAAGTCTTTCTATGGAGTTTTGTGGGTCTGCTATTTAGAGAATCATGTAATCTGCAAATAGTGATAATTTAACTTCTTCCTTTCCTATCCTTATTCCTTTTATTTCTGTCTCTTGTCTAATTGCTCTGGCTAATGTTTCCAGCACTATATTGAATAGGAGCGGTGATAATGGACATCCTTGTCTTGTTCCCGATTTTAGAGTG
The DNA here is from genome assembly GCA_004365215.1 of Cuniculus paca. Classification (NCBI taxonomy): domain Eukaryota; kingdom Metazoa; phylum Chordata; class Mammalia; order Rodentia; family Cuniculidae; genus Cuniculus; species Cuniculus paca. The sequence goes on along the minus strand of RJWT010007011.1, from coordinate 19,520 downwards.
AAAGCTTTCAGTTTTTGACCATTTAATGTGATACTGGCTGTTGGTTTGTCAGAGATGGCTTTTATCAGATTGAGGTAAAGGCCATTTATTCCAATTTTCTGAAGAGTTCTTATCATGAATGAGTGTTGGACTTTATCAAAAGCTTTTTCTGCATCTATTGAAATGACCATGTGGTTCTTATCTTTGGCTCTATTGATATGGTGTATTACGTTTATTGATTTGCGTATGTTGAACCATCATTGCATTCCTGGGATGAATCCCATCTTGTCATGGTGTATAATCTTCTTGATGACTTGCTGCATTCTGTTTGCCAGTATTTTATTGAGGATTTTTGCATCGATGTTCATTAGGGAGATTGGCCTGTAGTTCTCTTTTTTGGTTGGGTCTTTCTCTGGTTTTGTATTAGGGTAATACTTGTGTCCAGGAATGATTTAGGAAGACTTCCTTCCCTTTCAATTTCATTGAAGAGTTTGAGGAGTATTGGCATTAAGTCTTCCTTGAATTTCTTGTAGAATTCAGCTGTGAATCCATCAGGACCTGGACTTTTCTTGGTTGGTAAGGTTCTAATTACATTTTCGATTTCATTAACTGAAATTGGATTATTCAGTAGTTTTACATCTTCTTGGTCCAGTTTTGGTAATTGTTATGTTTCTAGAAATCTGTCCATTTCTTCAGTGTTCTCGAATCTATGAGAGTAAAGATTTTTGAAATAGGTATTGATGATCTTCTGTATTTCCACAGGGTCTGTGGTGATTTCACCCTTTTCATTCCTTATTGCATGGATTTGAGTTTTCTCTTTTCTTTTTTTAATAAGGTTGGCTAGCAGCTTATCAATTTTATTTTTCTTTCAAAGCACCAGCTCTTTGATTCGCTGATTCTTTGTATTGTTTTCTTAGTCTCAACTGCATTAATTTCTGCTCTGATCTTTACCATTTCCTCCCTTCTTTTGGCTTTGGGCTGGGCTTGTTCTTCTTTTTCTAGATGTTTCAGCTGTAACATCAGATTGTTTATTTGCATTCTTTCCATTTTCTGTATGCGGGAATTCACCACAGTAAATTTCCCTCTGAGGACTGCTTTCTTTGCATCCCACAGGTTCCGGTAGGTTGTATTTGTATTTTCATTTGCTTGTAGATATTGTTTAATTTCTTCTGTAATTTCCTCTGTGACCCACTGATTGTTCAGGAGTGTGCTATTTAATTTCCATGTGTTTACAGAGTTTTTGGTTTCTTTTGTCATTAATTTTCAGTTTGATGGCACTGTGATCAGATAGTATGCGTGGAATAATTTCTATTCCTTTGCATTTACTTAAGCATGTTCTATGGGCCAATATATGGTCTATTCTAGAGAATGTACCATGTGAAGCTGAGAAGAATGTATACTCTGATGTTATTGGGTGGAAAACTCTGTAGACTTCTAGGATGTCCCTTTGTTCACAGGTTTGATTCAGTTCTGTTATTTCTTTGCTAATTTTCTGTCTGGTTGATTTGTCTCTTTGAGTCAAGGGTATGTTAAGGTATCCTGTTATAAGTGTATTATTGCTTATCTGATTTTTCTTTTCTATTAATCTTTGTTTTATATAGTTGGGTGCACCCATATTTGGTGCATATATAGTTAAGATTGTTATTTCTTCCTCTTGGAGTTTTCCCCTAACCAGTATGTAGTGACTTTCTTTATCTCTTTGACCATTATTTGTTTGAAGTTCACATCATCTGCAAACAGAATAACTACCCCTGCTTTTTTCTGGGTTCCTGTTGCCTGGAGTATTGTTTTCCATCCTTTGACTTTCAGTCTATGAATTTCCTTTTGGGTTAGATGGGTTTCTTGCAGACAGCATATGGTTGGATGTTGTTTCTTGATCCATTCTGCCAGTCTGTTCCTTTTGATTGGTGAGTTGAGGCCATTTACATTCATGGTTATAACTGATATATACTGGCTTATTTTAGTCATGTTATCTTTCTGCAGTGGTTTCTTTACCTTTTCTCTCTACTTAATTGTTTGCCCTGCTTGGTGGTCTTCTTCTGTTGATATTTTTGACGTCGTAGCTATTTTCAAGTCTATCTAGAATATCTTTCAGTTTTCTTTGCAGAGTTGGTTTGGTGGTCATGAAGTTCTTCAGCTGCTCTTTGTCATGGAAGTATCTTGTTCCTCCATCAATTTTGAAGGACAGTTTTGCAGGGTACATCAGTCTGGGTTGCAAGTTGTTTTCCTTTAGGACTTGAAATACTTCACTCCATACTCTTCTTGACTTCATTGTGTTGAGAAGTCTGGTGTGGTTCTGATGGGCTTTTCTTTATAGGTGATTTGTTTCTTTTCTCTCACAGCTTTTAATATTCTGTTCTTATGTTGAATTTCTGGAATGCTGATAATTATATGTCTGGGTGTTGATTTATTTTGGTCATGGCTAGTTGGAGTTCTATATGCTCCACTTATCTGTATGTCAGTTTCCTTTCCCATGTTTGGGAAATTTTGAGCTATGACTTCTTTAAATAGTGATTTTATATCATTTGTGTTTTCTCCTTCTTTTTCCTTTGCACCTATTAGTCTTATATTGTTTTTCTTTGCATCATCTTGCAACTGCTGAATTGCAATTTCCTGATTCCTTGTTATTTTTAAAAGATGCTTCCTTTCTTCCTCACTAGCTGCAATCATGTCTTTGAGGTCTGAAATTCTATTTTCACATTCATTGAGGTGGCTTTGCCAGATTTTGATGGCATTCTTGATTCCCTGGATATCCCTTTGAATCTGTTTTATGCATTCTAATTCTTTCTTGTATTCTCTGTTCAAGGTTTCCATCCTTTTGCAGTGTTCCTCTATTTTTCTAACTATATCTTCTTTAGATGTGCTTAGCATTTCTTTTATTACATTTATCATCTCTTGTTTTATCTGGGAAATCATTTCTAACCTCAGTTCCTTTAAAGTTTCATGGAGTTGTTTCTTTACTTCAGTTGCTATGATTTCAGAAGTTTCAGGTGTGTGGTTGATATTTTATTCTATGTCTGTGTCTCTTTGGCTTGTTTGGGAAGGACTGGAGGTGCAAGATTGCATTTTGCTCTTTTGTTTTTGTCATTTTCCTATATTCTACTTTGGGAGGTGAATCCAACGTGCACAGTTGAGGTGCTAAGGCTAGGTGAAACCCACAATGCACACCTTCAGCTCCAGCCAAGACTACCACTGTGGCTGTTCTGTTGCTGGGCAGTGTCTGGGTGGAGCCCAGGCAGGATGCCAGGGAAGCTCTGAACTTCCCAGGCCAATGCGGGCAGGGCGCAAACTACTACCAGTCTGTTGGCAAGGTCCCTAGCTGCACAGCCAGGTGGAATTTGCTGTGCACACTCCTAACTCAAGCCAGGCCCAGAGAAGCAGCTGTTAGGCTGCTCCAGGTGAGTGGGTGGGGCCCAGGCAGGACCCCAGAGATGCCCCAAATGTCTGTGGCCAATGGGGGATGGACACAAATTCCTACTGGTCTCCCTGCAAAGTCTCAAGCCACACCGCCAGGTGGAACTCACTGGTCACGCACTCAACTCAAGCTGGGCTGCTCCACATGAATGGTTGGAGCACCAATATTTTATTTTTTAAAATAAAACTAATATGTGAATCCAAAAACAAGTTTACTGTCATGGAATTTTTTCGCACAGTACAGATTAGTGATTTTTGAGAAACAGAAACAATTCTGGTTCCAAGCAAGTCTGTGACTGCACACCAACTCAGTAAACTCTCATCTTGTTTTTCAAAATATTTTACATTATCAAGTGTTCTCTTGGGTTTCCGTTAAAATAAAAAGATCATAGGCAAAGCAGATCTTCAAGTACTCACTTTCTGAAATATTTACATGAACTATTTTGCATCATTAACTCAAGCCAGTGTCACATCACACTATCAACTTATGAGAAAAATAAGTAATTGTCAATAAATGAGCAGCATCACAGCAATTTTGATTATATGAGCAAGATGTTCTAATTCTAAATACTAATGTATTCACCTTGTTTCAAAAACAAGTCTGCTTTTATGATACCTGGTAATCTTAAAATAAACAAACAAACGAAAAAGTAAGTCAAATGGCAGAGACCAGGGAGAGGGGAATGAAAATCCAGAGAGAGAAAATTTAAAACAGTTCTCATTCTCAAGGTCACCCAAGTGTAAAATCAGTACTTACATTACTGGGAAAGTAAGTAGTACCCTTTTAAATATTTGCACCTTTGAAAACTACACCTTCCTTATCCTCGTTGTTTCTCACTTGGCAAAACAATATATTCAGAGTGGAAAATCAATTGTATTTTTTAAATTTGATTTGATTACAAAGTCTGCTATATTGACTAGTCACTCCATTGTGACACTTCTTCAAAAACAGCAAGAGCACAGACATAATAATTCTTTATTCTTCAACTATTCACATGTTTGTGATTAAAGTTTTGATTTGTTTGAATTTTGTAAATAAAAAAATTACTAAATCTACAAAATTCCTATTAATGTATAACATTCATTGGTGTTATACCACTTGACCACAAAAATCAGGTTTTAAGAAACAATGTTTTCTTCATTTTTTTGTATAATAAAATCAATTTCTGACTCCATTCTGTGAATCTGATGGAAAATTTTTATCTTAATCATACTTACACAGTCCCCTCCCCCTCAGTATTGTTCCACTATAGTAGGATTGTGAGTAATGCCAAAACTGTGGGATGCCAGTTGAGTGGCACTCCGACAAGAGGTCCACAGTCAGAGTCCTCAGAGCTTATCCAATCTGAAGAACAACTCAATTCTGCGGTCATTCCAAATATAAATAGTGCACAATAGAAGCATGTTCTTTCAGAGGTGTTGTTGCTAGGTCAAGGCTTGGGAAAAACACTTTTTGATAAAGAGATATTTAGTCAAAGGGCATTCATTATTAACCAATGAGCAGAATGAAGAAAATTGAAGAATTATCTACGAGGAAGAGTAGGTGATAGATAACTGAAACACTAAGCAAAGGTCAATGGTGGTAAATGACTGGAATTTTCCCAAAGACTGCTCAAATGAGATCTCTGTTTTTGCTATGCCAAGGCACTGCTAATTAATCCTCACACTAGAAGGAGAGCTGAGATGACTGTGCCTTTTTAATTCATAGTTTAGTTCCACTGAATCAGAGTACACTTCAGAGTTAGCCTCTAAGGAAAGTTCGACATGGTGGGAGAAATGGGAAGGGGAAATTTCTCTATTAATTTTAGAAATAGCCTGAGGCTTTAATTCAGTTTCCTGCTTTTCAAAGGCAAGGGCACTTCAGAAAGGACTGAAGAAAAAGCAAGTAAAGTAGGACCCATCCCTGCTGTCAATCTTTCAGTCTAATTTCATATTGCCTCCTTCCACCTAAATTCCCAGCTGATTTCTAAGTGTAAGAAACTTTGCCTGTTGACTTACAAATAGGTATCCTAAATTTGTCTGTTACTGCATGACTCTGGCATTTTGAATGGGTAACAGTGAATAGTCTTGATTTTTCCTAGTTCTTTGGAAGAGCTACTTTAGAAATAATTTTATAATCTAAAGAAAAAGACTGAAGGAACACAAAGTTGAGGTGAATAATCAAAATCACAGACATGAGTGTCCTATGGAAGGACACTTAACAGCATATTTATATCTCTGTTCACTTCTAATCATAAATAATTAAATTGAAGAATCAGCAAAATGAGAGCCTCCACATAGTTTCTATTAATCGCTATTACAGAGTAGTGGAAATAGTGATATTTGATTTTAAAATCATGATGTGAATTTGTTTATAAATGTTTACAATTAATATGGTTTGATTTTAACAGCTTTCCTGTATATTTACAAAAGGAGCAAAATACCACAATACAGAAGTAAGGTTTTATTATAAATCATAAGTAATTTTCTTTAGAAGTCATTTCAAAATCAGAAAATTAGAAACACTAAAGTTTTTTTATTACAATGATTTAAAGTTTCACACATATATAAGTATATATACAAACACACACTTTTAAATACCTAGACACATGCCTTTAGATAATGGATGGTGTCTTTTAGTTTTTATTAATGCTTTTACTAGTATATGTTTGTAGTATATAATAATTACATTCATCTTAGGGAGTAGTTACATGTACTTAACAGATTTTAATTCCTTTTATTCACTTCTCTCCATCTCTAGATTACCTTTTCCAATTTTTCTTTTTTTTTTAGTTCATATTTGTGACAAATAATGCTTACATTCACAGGAAGTAGTTGGTACATGTGTATCACACATTTTATCTGTTTACATCCTCTTCCTTTTCCCTTCCTACACCCTCCATCTTTTATACCTCTTTCTATTTGCAAAAGATCTATCTCCCAGTTGCCTTTAGTCTCTTTATTTTACTCTTTATCTACACTTTGCACTTCTCATGTGAGAACAATTATGTAGTATTTAAACACTTCCCTCTGCTTTCTTTCACTTAGCATCACGTTCTCTGTTGGGAGCCATTGAAGTTGGATATTGAACACGTGTTCAGGGCTTTGGCATGACCGGGTCATGGCTGACCCGAGAACAAGGAGACCCCTCAAAGGGCAAGATAAGACCACAGCTGAGGACACCTGGCTCCAACCCCAATTAGCTAAATAAGGACTGTAGCTGCAGGCATTTCACTCCTGTAGTGAAATGCCACCTGGAGATTTTCTTCTAAGATACTTCTCCTAAATTAACATAATCTGTTACTTGGAAAAGTCCAGACTAAGCTCAAATAAATAATTTAATAATGAACATTAAGATACTGGAGAAGCAACAATGTTCCAAATACAAAACTATTTAAGATGAAAAATCATGATGATCCAATGAAAATTAATGAAATTAATTTTGTAAAAAAGTACAAAGATCAACAAATTGAACAACTGGGTTTTCAAAGAGTTAGAAAAAACAGCCAAGCTTACCAAAAGAAAGACTTCTAAGAGTAGCATCAATGTGATTAGGGATGAAAAAGGCAGAATTATCACAGATACCTCTGAAGACCACAATATTATCAGTAACTACTGTAAAACATTGTACTCTAACAAACTGGAAAATCTTAGTCTGGTTTTTCTTTGTTTGTTTGTTTGTTTTAATGTGAGTACTGAATTTAGTAACTTTCCCTCATAAGACTTCTTTAAAGTTTTGAATATATTCAGGTGTGTTAAGCTTGCATTGTCATTTAATTCTATTAGTTGTTTAATCTCTCCCTTAATTTCTCCTGTGACCCATTGGGGATTTAGGAGTGTTTTGTGAAGTTTCCAGGTGTTCATAAAATTTCTGTGGTTTTTTTGTGATTTATTTCTAGCTTTTATTCACAGTGATTTGATAATGTACACAGGTTAAATTCAGTTGTTTTGTGTTTATTTAAGCAGTCTCAGTGGACTAGCATGTGGTCTCTTTGGGAGAAAGTTCCATGTGCTGCTGAGAATGTCTTCTGTTGTAGTGCAGAACACTTTGTAGGTATCTCTTAAGTTCATTGGTTTGAGGGTATGTTTCAACTATAATATTTCTTCATTGATTTTTTTACTTAGCTGATTTGTTTGAGAAATTATGAAATTGAGTTCACTCCCTATGATAGTGTTCATGAGCATATGATTTTTTTTACTTTAAAGAGAAAAAAACAATGATACAGAATTTCAAAACAAGATAACAGGAAGTTAACAAATACAATCACAAAACTTTTTTTTCAATCAATTGAAAAGAAATCAGTAATATAACTAAGATAGTTATATATATATAGGCTTTTCCCTTCCTCCTTTCACCCATCCCAGTTGTTCCTTCCTTTTCAGCAGTTTTTTTCCCTTTAAAATATCTACTGTAGATTTTCGATCTTATTTACTTTTTCAGTTTCTTATGCAAGAGAGACAGTATGGTGTTTATACATGTGTATTTGATTCATTTCACTCATCAGTATGGTCTCTGAGTTATAAAAGCATCAGGTTTAGCCTTCTTTAGAGTAGTACTCCATTATATAAACATACCACATCTTTATTATCCATTCCTCAGTTGATGGGCATTAGAGTTACTTCTAAATTTAACTTTAACAAATTGTGCTGCTATAAAGATGGGTACACATTTATTGCAGTGGTATGATGTCTTTAATTTTTCTGGGAAAATACCTAGAAGAGGGATAGCTGAGTTGAATGGGACATGTAATCCTAGCTTTTTGAGGAATTTTCACACTGATTTCCACAATGGTAGTACTAGTCTACAATCCCACCAACAGTGGAGAAGGAATCTTTTTCCCCACACTCCCAACAGCATTTTTTATTGGTTGATTTCTTGATGACAGTCATTTTTTTCTGGGGTGTGATAAAATCTCACTGTTGTTTTAATTTGCATTTCTCAAATGATGAGCAATGTTGAACATTTTCCCATGTATTTCTTTGCCATTTGTATTTCTTCATTTGAGAGGTGTATATTCATCTCAGATGCCCATTTTTGGATTGGGTCTTTGCATTTGAGGGGGCTGATTTTTTTCAATTTTTTTTATTTCTATATAGAAGCCTTTTCTCTAAGGGATATTTGGCTAAAATTTTTTCCCATTCAGAGGGTTTGCTTTTCATTCTGTTGATGATTTCTTTTGATCTGCAAAAACTTTTTAATAAGATGATATCCCAGTTGTTAGTTCTTTGAAGTACTTCCCATGCAGTTTCATTTTTGTTCATGATTTCTCTGCCTACCCCTATATCTTTAAGATTTCTGCCTATTTTCTCTTTCAGAACATTGAGTGCTTCTGTTTTAATATTTAGATCTTTTATCCATTTTGACTTTACTTTAGTGCAAGGTGATAGACATAAGCCTAGTTTTAGTCTTAGGCATGGAGAAAGTTTTTCCAGCAGCATTTATTACAGAGACTATCTTTCTTCCAGTGAATGTAAGATACCCCTTTGTCCAAGATAAGGTGACTGAGTGTGTGTGTAGTTGTGTCTACATCTACTAATCTGTTCCATTGATCCTCAGGTCTGTTTTTTCACAAGTACCATGCTGATTTTATCACAGTAGTTTTATAGTATAATTTCAGGTCAGAGATTGTGATGCCCCTGATTTTCCTCTGTGCCCAGAATTGTTTTTGCTATTCTAAGTCTGTTCTGGCTGCAAATGAATTTCAAGAATGTTTTTTCTAGATCTGTGAGGTGTGCTAATGGTATTTTGATTGAGGTTGCCTTAAATCTGTATAGCAGTTTTGGAAGTATGGTCATTTTCTCAATGTTGGTTGTTTGTATCCATGAGCAAAAGATATCTTTCCATTTTCTGATACTTTCTTCAATCTCTTTTTTCAGGGTACTTTAATTTTCAATGTATAGATCTTTTACTTCCTTTGTTAGATTGACTTCAAAGCATTCAATTGTTCTGGATGTTATTGTGAGGGGTGTGGTTTCTCTAATTTCTCTTTCAGTGAATTTTTTTGCTTGTGTACAAGAATGATGTTGATTTTTGAGTGTTAACTTTGTAGCCAGCTGTACCACTGAATTTAGTTATTAATTCTAGAAGTTTTTTGGTGGAATATTTGGGTTCTTCTATGTAGAATATCATGTCATCTGTGAATGATGGTTTAATTTCTTCCTTTCCTATTCTTACTCATTTTATTTCTCTCTCTTGTCTAATTGCTCTGGCTAATATTTTTAGAATTATGTTGAACAGCAAGGTGAGAGTGGACATCATCATCTTGTTCCTGATTTTGGATGAAAACTTTCAGTTTTTTTCTATTTAGTATGATGCTCACTGTTGGTTTGTCATGAATGGCTTTTATCAGATTGAGGTAAAGGCCATCTATTCCAATTTTTGGTAGTATTTTTATCACAAATGAGTGTTGGGCTTTGTTACCAGTTTTTTCTGTATTTATTGACATGATCATATGTCCCCCATTCCCTTTGGTTCTGTTCATATGATGTAGTACATTTTTTGACTTGTGTATTTTGAAGCATCTATGCATTGCTGGGGAATTCCACTTAGTCATGGTATGTCACCTTCTTGATGATTTGTTGCACTCACTTTGCTAGAATTATATTTAGGATTTTGGTATCTATGTTCACTAGGGAGATTGACCTATCATTCTCTTTTTTTGTTGGGTCTTTCTTTTGTTTTGGTATCAGAGCAACACTTGCTTTCAGGGAGAATTGCTTCCCTTTAAATTTCATTAAAGATTTTCCCTCTGTTTAATTGTTGGCCTTATTTGTGGTTTTTTTCTGTTGGTGTTCTTGAAATCTTAGTCATTTTTATGTCTATCTAGAATATCTTTCAATATTCTTTGTAGGGTTGGTTTGGTGGTCATGAATTTATTCAGTAGTTCTTTGTCATGGAAGTACCTTATTTCTCCATTAATTTTGAAAGATAGTTTTGAGGGTTTCATCAATCTGAGTTGGAAGTTACTTTCTTTTAGGACTTGAGACAGTACGTTCCAAGCATTTCTTGGCTTGAGGATTTTGTGTTGAGAAGTTGCTGTGATTCTGATAGGATTTCCTTTAGAGATGATCTGTTTCTTTTTTTCTAACAGCTTTTAATATTCTGTTCTTGTGCTGAATTTCTGGAATCTTGAGTACTGTATGTCTGGGTGTAGATTTATTTTGGTTATGGCTAATTGGAGTTCTATATGACTCACTTATCTGTATGTCAAATTCTTTTCATATACATGGGAAATTTTCTGCTATTACTTCTGCAAATAGTTTTTTTTTAATGTCATTTGTGTTGATACCTGCTTTTTAATTTACACCAGTTATTTGTATATTTCTTTCATCTTACAGCTTATTGAATTGTTATTTCCTGATCTTTTGTTATTTTCAAGAAATGTTTCCTTTCATGATCACTAGTCACTATCCTGTCTTCAAGGTCTGAAAGTCTGTTTTCAGTTTTGTTAAAGTGGTTTCACCAGTGTTCAATGGAATTTTTAATTTCCTGGATATCCACCTGAATTCATTTCATGTGTTCTATTTCTTTCCTATATTAATCATTCACAGTTTTCATCCTCTTCCTACTATCATCTATTTTTTAATCTATCTCTGTTGTAGATTTGTTGAGCAGTTCCTTTATAAATGTTGACATTTCTTTTCTTTTACCTGAGAGATTATTTCTGAGATGATTTCTTCTATAGACTCATGGATTTGTTTCTTTATTTTGGTTGCTATCATTTCAGAAATTTCACATGTGTGTCTTTCAATTTATTCTATGTCAATGTCTTCTGGACTTGTTCTCTGTGGGTTGGAAGCCTCAGATTGCATTTTGCTTCTTCATCTTGTCATTTTCTATTTCAAAAATTTTTTATTTTGTTTTTTGTGGTGATCCTTGTGAGTTGTTGCAGTAATCAACTATATCACTAGTATCAGTGCCTTTCTAGGAAATGTCTGATCCTCATTGATGTCTTCTGTGTGCAAGAGATTCTTGATTTGTGTCTGTTACAAGATCCTACCTTCCCAATTCATTAGATGTGTGATGTTGGTATCTATTTGGCTCAGTCCCTAGTCCCTAGGGCTGTGGTAAGGTTATTACCCCAGAGTTTCCCAGTATTGCTATAGAAGGGAGAACAACTGATTACAACAGATATGACATCCTAGCTAAAGTAGTAAAATTGGCAAAACTACAAGCACAGTTTAGAAACTGGCAAACTGTAGTAACTATTGACTTTGTACTTTATAGGAGCAGAGTCTATAATTATATAACAGAACTGATCATAAATTAGGAGTTTGTATGCCGTGTTTTTCCTTGGTAGACTGGTTTTACCCTGTGATGGGAAAATTTAAAGAGGATAGTTTATAAAATAAAGACAACTGGCAAGGAAGCAGCATCAAGTCTGGCAGACAAAGGATGCTTACACAAGGTTTGGGAAACAAGAGAAGGGAGTAGAGAAGAAAGAATGAAGGAGTAGTTCAGGAATTATCTGAACTTGGTATCTGAGTTTGGGGAATGGGATTAGTTTTATGTGTTTGGCATTCTATCCAGCCATTTAGAAAATGGAGAAAAAGGGAGTAAAAGGAACAAAAAAAATTGAGAAAATAGGGCCAGTTATTTAAGCCCTGGATTCTCCTCAAGCTGGTTACTGGTCAGTGGATGCCTCAGTTAACTGTTGTCTTATATTGTTATTGCTACTTCAGACTTTTCACACTAGTCTTGCCTATCCATCCTGTGTGCCTTAGTTGGGACATTACTATGTTGCTGGTGTTACTTCTGGTCTCTGGTCCTTCCGAAGCAGTTCATCTCAGTAGTGGCAATAAAGAAGGGAGGAGCTTCCCTCCACTGGTGAGGTTCACCTGGTGTTATGGTTTGTGTTTAAATGTCTCCCCAAAGCCTCATGTGGTCATGGTAGGGGCAGGTCTTTTGAAGGTGGCTGAGTCTAGCATTTGTGTTTGGTTCGTCGTTTAGTGCTGAGATTGGTAGTGTGAGTGCTGCACCCACCCAGGGGCAGGTAGTTAGCATATAACATAAGGGAGAGAAGGAGGTATGCTTTTTCCCCTTTTGCCCTTTTCTAACTCTTGTCTCTTGCAGCCCCTATGAACAGTTAACTCTCAGCCACACCACAGTGCCTTGGAACCAGCTGAGTACAGACTAAAATCTCCAAAAACTGTAAGCTAAATAAACCTTTAGTATTTTGTCTCAGCAAGGAGAGAAAATCAAAACATCTGGGTTTCCACAGTGGCCGAGAGGTGATGAGAGGGGTTTCTGTCCTCGGGCACCCTTTAGCTGTGTTCCTATGGTGGTGGAGAGCTGATGGGAAGGGTCTCTCTCCTCTGCATGGCTCACCTGGGTTCCCACAGTGACTGAGAGGCAATGGGAAAGTTCTCTCTTCTTCATGTAGCTATATGATTTTTTTTTATGTCAGAGTATCTATATTCTGAAGTTAGGTGCATACATCTAATTAAAAAGTGTTATCTCTTCCTATTGGATTGTTTCTCTTTGCTTCTTCCGATCAATTTCAAACTGAGGTTTACTTTTCTGAGAATAAGATTGTTATTCCTGATTGCTTTCAGGGTACTGGTGCATGAAATATTGTTTTCCATCCTGTGATTTTTAGTTTCTTAGTTTTTTGGGGAATTGAGTGAATTACTTTAATGCAAAAGAGTTTGATCTAGTCTGCCAGGAAATTATTTTTAACGGTGAGTTGAGACCATTTTCATTGAGCCTTATTACCAAAAGTTATTGGTTTAGTATTATGTTCTTTTTCTGTTGATGAGTCCTTTTTTTTTCCTTTCTTTTTTGTTTGTTTGTTTGCTTGCTTGCTTGTGTTTAATGACTTACCTTGCCTGTTGGATTCATTCAATTCAATATTTTGGGTCTTTTATTGCTGTCTCTGTCTAGTATATCGTTTAGTATTTTTTGAAAGGGCGTTTTTCTATTCTTGTATCTTCTGTTGTGCTCTTTGATATAGAATGTCTTTACTTCTCCAACAGTTATGAAATATAGTTTTGCAAGATATGGAAGGGCTGGAAGTTATCTGCTTTTAGGGTTTCAAACACTTCACTTAAAACTCTTCTGTTCTTTAAAGTTCATGCTGTGAATTCGTGTAATCCTGACAGATTTACCTTTATATGTTTTTTTCTTACTTTTTTTCTGGTAGAATTTGAGATTCTGTTAACATCTTTTTTTGCAGTTGTTGTTGTTGCCTATTTGCATTTTGACTAAGATGTGTCATAGGGAGTCTTTTTTTTAATCAGAGTTGACATTCTTAACAGTATGTTGAAATTTTTCTTCATACTTGGAACTTTTCTATTATGATTTCTATAAACTAAATTTTTATTTCATATGTGATGTCTTCTAATTTTTAACTTTAATTAGGCTTAGGATAGCCTTAAAATCGTCAGTAGCTGTTGGAAAAATATTTCTTGTTTTCTTATAATTTTTAAGGCTGCTCTGAGTAATTAGTCATAATTTTGCATTCTGTCCTCAGTTTCAGAGACTGTCTTCACATAGGTCATTTCTACAATTTATAAATTCTATGTAATATTTTTTTCTCTGGTATTTCTTTCTGACAACTTTTCTTGAACTCACGACCTTGCGCTTGCCAGGCAAGTGTTTATACCACTGAGCTAAATCCTCTGTCTAGTCTATATCTTTGTTACATTTATTATTTGTGCTTCAAATCTTTTTTATCAAGTCATCTAAATTTTTATTTCTTTCTCACATAGCCAGATTAGTCATTTTGTATTTATTTCCATTGTTTTTTGGATTAAGTCCTCTTTGAATTTTCTAACTTTCATTAACTCTTTCTTATTTTGTACGGCTTCTCTATCTGTTGTTTGCTTTCCTCTCCAATGGTGCCTCTTGAATCTAGATTAGGAGAGTTGGAACAATCTGAAAGCATTCTGTTGCTTTATTTTCTCATGTACCTGTGTACATGTGTGCATATATATACATATTTTTTTCTTGGTGCTAGCAATTGTGGTCAAATAAATTATGGAGAAATTGTCATTCATATGAAGATCTCTATGATTACAACAATGATGTGTTCATGGCTTTATTTATCTGTGGCTGTTGTTCACATCTAAATGACTTTCAATTTTATAAGGTTGGACCCTGTCACTATGTTGTAAAGAGAGAATTTCTATTTGTTATAACAATGTCAACAGAACTGAGCATACATGAATCATATATATTAAAACTTCTTTTGATAATTTCACCCTTTATCAATACCCATTACAAACTATTTTGTACTGAGATGTGTGTGGGAATACAAAAAGCAAGAATAGAGGAAAGGATGTATGCCAATGGAAAGAGAAAAATATATGAGATACGCTGATAGTGAAAAATAAAATAGGAAGTCAGACACCATTGGGGTTCTTTTATAGTTGATGTAAAACCTGGTGTGTAGAGTGTTAGGGAGAGTATATGTGTAGTCAAGAGGATGCTTGCAGATGTATAACAGTGCATTCCATGAGATAGATATGAAGGTAGTGAAGACAAGAAAGTGAGATTGTGAGGAACAGAGAAGGATTAAAAGTAAGGGAGGAGAGAGTTGAAGAGTAGGAGGGAAGAGAGAGACCAATAGGAAACCCTTGAAACTTTGCTATAGTCATCCAGTACCAATACAGAAGAAACAGAACAAAGAAGAGTAAGAAAAATGAAAACAGAGAACAGGAAAAGAAACTAGAAAACAAATGAACAGAAACAAAAGTTAGAACCAACCTCAATAGCCCAAATCCAACAAATTAGCAAGATTACAATAACTATAATTGCCAAAATAACTAAAAAAATAAAAAATAAAAACTCTCTGTGCAGTTATTATACCAGTAATGCAGTTATTTCATGCAGCTCCTTCTTTTGTAGTGTCACTGTCTGGCTTTGATTACTCAAACGTTAATTAGTCAGCTTCTTCCTGTGGAGACAGTGTCCTGTCCACATCCTCGAGATTGTTTTTATTTTTCTTGTTATCCTAGCACAAACACATATGGTTTTACCATTTCTTACTCTGCATGTGATCACAAGATTATCATTAACTGTAAGACAAAAATACCTGAAGGAAGTTAAAAAATAGGAAAAATGAAAATACCAATCAGAATGTAAAACCAATATTTGCCATATAAATATTTGCTATTCTTATTAGTAACAGAAGCACAAGAAGGACTGATGTGGTATTTTATTCTTTAGATTTACATCTGCTCATCTGCTACAAATATGTAAGTAAGGAAAGGATCTAACTGTAATGTGAAAAAAGTAGTAGTACTTGTTCCATGGACTTTCCAACATCTAATATTAATATACTTTGACTGAAGGAAAAGCAAGGAATTCCTTAGATTTTAGTGTTCATTTGAACTACTTGCATAAGAACACTATTAAAAATATATATCCTTATCTCTGATCTAAGTTCCACAATCATGTTTTGGAGTTGGGCTTACAAATTTGCATTTTAACAAGTAGTTACAATGTCTATCATGCACAACAAGGTTGGAGAATGATTCATTTTTGGTAATTATCTCTTTCAATGAAAGCTTTGCATAGCTTGACTTTAACTAGATTCAGAAACATTACTACTATTACTCAGGCAATTAAGCATGTCACTAATGGACAAATTTGGAAAGATCAGAAAGAAATTCAAAATATATTTAGAGATCACAACTTATAAAAATTAAGACTAGAAATGTATAAGTGTTCTGTGTCTAAAGAAAATCTGGTAGAGTTACACATAGTGTAACACTCAGTCTTTAAAAAGAAAGAAATCTTGTTATTTGAGACAATATAAATAAATCTGGAGGACATTATGCTAAGTGAAATACAACAGACCCATAAAATTAATTACCCTCATAATCTTACTTCAATAAAGCCGTATTGATAGAAGTAGAGAGCAGGTGTGGTGGTACATGCCAATATTTCCAGCTATGCAGATGATTGGGTGAAATTTCAAGGCCGAACCTCAGCAACTTAGTGAGAGGTTACAGATATTTTGCAAAAGAAAAGGGCAACAGGAGATGGAGGGGGGAGAAAGGGATGAAAAAGGAATTAAATTGTGTTGTGTACGTGTACTGACTCCCCACAACAGATGTCATTATTATGTACTGCAAACATGTACTATTAAAATATATATATAAAGAAAAGTACTGCAACTGCAGCTCAATGGTGGAGTACTTGCTTAGTTAGTCCACACAAGTCCCTGATTTCAAGCCCCAGTACAGAAGAAAAGAAAAGAGAAAGAAGAGAAAAGACGTTCTCGTCTTATTAAATTGAATGAATCCAATCTGCTCAAAAGTACTTTAAATGATGACTATAAAATATGTACTCTTTTACTTATCTAACACAATGGGTCATAAATATTTGTACTGTAAACATCAGATTAATCAGATGAGCTTGCTAACAGTGAATTCTTTTATGTTTGATATGAATTTACTGTGCATATAAAATGCATTCTTTATCAGAACTCTAATTTCAAATGGATTCTTGACTTATTCTCAGAGATCTGACCTTTATTCTTGAAAATGCTGATAAGATGTTTCAAACACTAATTTTTGTTCTGTTTTGTTTTTAAACAATAAAAGAATAAAAATGACGATACAGAATTTCAAAGCAAAATAATAGGAGGTTAACAATGGTTAATATATTACATATTGTTATCTTTCTTTTTTGACAGTTTTCATAAAGGTCTATTTCATTATTGGTGGGTAGCATTTTTAACAGTTGAATACATTTAAATAATATATAGGTGACTGCATGACTGCAGTACTGGTAACTAAATAACCAATTCAACTAGAAACCAACTAACAAGGTAACTGTCTAAATATTTAAAATATAGCTCTCGTTTAGATCATCCTTTATTTGGTCACCTTCTTGGGGGAAATAAAAGCCTGCTGGTCAAAATGGAAATATATTAAGGCCAAATCTGATATCCACTGCCAGAGGTTTCTTTCAGCTGGATTGAGCCTCCAATTCAAGGACAAGCCCGAGCTTGTGGTCTCCAGCATTAATGCTCTCCCTGTCTACCAGGGCAGACGGTGTAAGCTTTACACCAGGCCACAGAGACTGAGTGTAACCCACTCCAATTAAACTAGAGTTGTTGATCTTTGCAGAAATGGAAGCAGTAGGATCCAACTGATATTTAGCTGCCATGCCTAAGCGAGTGCTGTTGGTACCTGATGTCCAAGCAAGGTTTACTGAAGTGTCAAGATCTTCACATACTTTCTGATATATTGATCCACCAGATTCTGTCCCATCATTGACATTGCTGTGTAACCGGAAGTCCCCAGTCCTGTAGCCCATTGGAAAGTTATTCCTTGTCGCCTTTGATTTGGCACTGTCAAAGGTCATGTAGTACCCAGCAAGCCAGCCCTCATAAGCAAAGAGAGCAGATCCATGGATTGTAGGGCCAGCAAAGTCAAAGTCAGCATCACAACCAAGGTTTATACACTCCATTTTGTAAGAGGACTTGATTTTACCACTTTTCTTTCCTGTGTTTGGTGAGAAGGTAGTATTAAATGCCAGTGTCAATCCTTGACAAATCTGATCTTCAATTGTGATTTCCGTTCCTAGAGTGTTATCAGTGTCCCACTTCTCTGTGAAAGTCAGGCCATACTCACGCCATTTATATTTGGTCTCCAAGATTCCAGTAACTTTACTAGTGTCTGTGTTAGATGAACCAGATGCTGAGAATTCCACACCACTAATGACTGTTTTCACATCCAGTTTCAGCAGCCCAAAACCAAATCTGAAAATATCTCTGGCAGCTTTGCCAAGGACAGCATATGACAGAGGAATACACGTTGGCTGCGCGCAGGTCTGTCCGTGGGTCGCCATGGCGAAGTCGCTGGAGGAGGTGGCCTGGTGGTCTCCTGAGCGATGCCAACGCCACTGCTGCTGCCGCCGCCACCACCGCCACCGCCGGGCTCACTCCAGCTCGGGATGTGGCTGCAGCTCCTGGAGGATGAAGTGAAAGAGCCTTATTGTTATCTTCAGAGCAATTGCTCAGATTGCAAAATATAAGCATGCAAAAACGATCAAACAATGAAAGCACAAGCCATTCTTTTTGATGAACCAACAGAGATTAGTAGTACAATTATCTATCTTGTGTGTGTGTGTATGTATAATTTTTCCCTTCTTTCATCCTCTTCTCCCACATCCCAGTTGTCCTTTCCTTCTGAGAAGTTTTAAATTGCTTGATACTTTGAACTTTATATCCTCACTCTATTGCCCAATGACATATTGTGCTATAAATTTCCAAATGCATCTCTGAATTTCCTAAGACATAATCAGAAAATTTTAAATGTGATGAAGAAAGATGATCTTGAGACATTTCTAGGGAAATGCATGCACCTTGAGAACATACCCTTAAGTGAAATAAATTAGACACACTTGTAAATACCACAAAAGTTTCTCTCATCTAAGAAACTAGAAGTGTAAAAATAAGTACCAAAATGTATAATAGATCTTGTGAAATAGAAAGAAAATGTTCAAATGGGAAAGGAAAAAAGGGAGGAAAAAGGGGGAAAGGCAGGAAGGAAAAATTTTAAAAAAGAAAAAAGTAAAAAATGAAACAAACTTTCTGTAAGTAAGGAGAGGAGGAGGAGTTGAAGAAAGGGATTGAGAGAAAAGCAAAAACCAAGATACATCATGTACAGGTACAAATTCCCTATGATAAATATATTCATCAAGTATACCTAAAATGTACCAATCAACTGAATTAAAAACATGTTATTAACCCATTGATCGGTGAGAAAACTGAAGTTTAGGAAGGTAAGCTGCTTATCCAGTGTCACACGGAACTCAAGATCAAGCAGGCATTCACCAAGTTCATCACATTCTAGAGCTCAGATTCCTAACTTTAAGAGTCTGTTTTGCTCTTCGTATTGTTAGAAATAATTGATTAATTAACAAATAAATGAAAACCTAGAAATATTTGTTACTCGGCAATTGGTTTAAAATATAAAATGTAACTGCTTGACAAGTGAATTTAGTTGATGAGACCATTGTACAAATATTGATTTTTTCACATACTTGTTGAATATTTTATATGTCTTCTCTTCAAAAGTGTGTGTTCATATAATTTGTCCATTTTGAAATGAGATTTTTGTTTTCTTACTATTGATTTCCTGTTTTAGTTTGGATAATTAATCTTACATCAAGCATGGCTTACAGATAGATT
>RJWT010007010.1:0-28208 GCA_004365215.1 Cuniculus paca | reverse complement strand
CTCAGTGATCCCCCTCTGCCGCTGTTCCTGAAACCGTGGTCATTTTTCTCTCTCTAGAATATCCTTCAGCACTCTCTGGAAGGTTGGTTTGGTAGTCATGAATTCCTTCAACTGTTCTTTGTCATGGAAATATCTTGTTTCTCTATTAATTTTGAAAGATAGTTTTGCAGGGTACATGAATCTGGGTTGGAAGTTGTTTTCTTTCAGGACTTGCAATACTTCACTCTGGCCTCTTCTTGATTTGATGGTTTGTATTGAGAAGTGTGTCATAATTTTGATGGGTTTTCCTTTATAAGTCATCTGTTTAACAACTTTTAATATTCTGCTCTAGTGTTGAATTTCTGGGATCTTGATTATTATATGTCTGGGTGCAGATGTATTTTGGTTATGGCTAGCTGGAGTTCTATATGCCTCACTTATCTGATGTCACATCCTTTTCTCATACTTGGGAAGTTTTCTGCTATTACTTCTGTAAATAGGCTTTTTACATCATTTGTGTTGACCCCTGCTTTTTCACTGACACCTATCACTCTTAAATTATTTTTCTTTGTGTCATCTTGCAGCTGTTGAATTGTTATTTTCTGGCTCTTTGTTATTTTTAAGAGATCTTTCCTTTCACAGTCGCTAGTTGCAAACCTGTCTTCAAGGTCTGAAAGTTTATGCTCAGTTTCTTTCAAGCAGTTTTGCCAGCTTTTGATGGAGTTTTTAATTTCCTGGATATCTCTTTGAATCTGTTTCGTGTATTCTAAATCTTTCTTACATTGTTCATTCAAGGTTTCCCTCATTCTCCTGTGCACCTCTATTTTTTATCTGTCTTCTTTAGAAATGCTCACCAATTCTTTTATTATGTTTTTCATTTCTTCTTTTACCTGAGGTAGTATTTCTGTTATTTCTTTTATAGCCTCATGAAGCTGTTTCTTTACTTCAGTTACCATCACTTCAGAAACTTCAGGTATGCGACTCCCAATCTCTTCTG
This sequence comes from Cuniculus paca, assembly GCA_004365215.1. Taxonomy (NCBI): domain Eukaryota; kingdom Metazoa; phylum Chordata; class Mammalia; order Rodentia; family Cuniculidae; genus Cuniculus; species Cuniculus paca. Next base: position 27,232 of record RJWT010007010.1, on the reverse strand, counting down.
TGTTTACACCTCCTGTACTTGCTCTGCATGGTTTGGAGGCCAGAGACTGCCTTTTGCTTTTCTGTTTTGACATCTTCCTGGGTTCTTCTGGACGAGTAGGTAGTGGGGTCCCAGGCACTTCTCATGTTGACTACAATTTCTCTGAAGCATGACTGTTTGGTTCTCCTGGCCAGTGCTGGCTATGGGTATCCAATGGTGGCCACTGGATGTTCTGGTACAGGGCTGGCTGCTGCTTTTTCCCAACCTACGCTGACTACCAGCGGTGGGAAGCATCCCAGATGGCGGCTGGTGTGTACACAGGGGCAGGGCTGGCCGCTGCTTCCTGGACCTGAGTTTCTGGCCGCTGCTTCCCAGACCTGGTTTCTGGCCTGTTTTTTCTTTTTGAGATAAGACCTCACTACATAGCCCAAATTGGCTTCAAAGTTGTGATGCTCCTGCCTCAGTCTTCCAATTAGCAAGAATTACAAACGTGTGCTACCACCTGACCAAAAATCTGGATTTTTAAAATTTGTTTTGTTAAGACAGGGTCTTGCTATGTAGCTCAGGCTGCCCTTAAACTCACTATGTATGTAACCCAGGCTGTCCTCGAACTTGCAGCAATCCTCTTGCCTCCGTGTGAGTGTTGAGATCACAGGGGTGCACTGCCACACTGGGCTGTTTTTTGTGGTTGTTGTTTGTTTTTGTTTTGTTTTAAAGGGTCCAAGTTTCATAAAATTTTTACCTGAAGAAATGTTTTTATAAAACATTCTTCCAATCAAAGAGACTTTCCCATAGGGTACATGTATCTCTTTGCCTTAAAGATTACAGTATTACATCCAAAGGGGAGAGTTTTTTGTTTGTTTGTTTGTTTGTTTGTTTTCCTCAAATAGCCACCTAGCTGCAAAATCTATAAGGAAAGTAGATTTTTTAAAAAAGCCTTTAAAATGCAAAAGCTGGGCACGGACGTGCAAGCCTATTATCCCAGCCCTAGGAAGGCAGGGGCAGGAGGATTGCTGCCAGTGCAATGACAGCCTGAGCTACAAAGTGATTTCGAAGCCAGCCTGAACTGCACAGTGAAACCCTGTCTCAAACAAACAAACAAACAAGCAAAATATACATATAAAACACATTGTTGAACTCATTGAAAAAAATTTTTTCCTATTTTCTTTCTTGGTACCAGTAATCAAACTCAGGGCCTCACACTTGCCAGGGCAGGCACTGCAGCGCTGAACTAACATCCCTGATCCCCACTGAAATTTTGAAAGTTTCTTTAAAATGGTCCGTATGGTATGCACAGTGTCATGGCTGGTACAAAACTGCTTGAATTTATTTATTTACTTATTTATTTTTTGTATTAATTTGAAACACAAAAACAATGCATATAAAAAGTATTCTTTGAAAAGTAATTTGAAACGCTACCACTGCATTGTAACACCAATTTAGACAAACAAACTGAATATTAAGTATTCAAACACTTACTCTCAATTTTTTTAGTACCACTCACTGATAAGGATAAAAATGTTGCTGCCAAACTAAAAGATGCCTTACTTCCCACTACATGTAACGTATTTTGCTATGCATATTCTAAAAATATGCACTAGGTTTTAGTATGTAAACTCCCATTTTATAGCTATTCTGTTGCAATCTGGCAGTTTGGATCTTTGAAACCCTTTTTGTAGTTTCCTTTGATACTTCTGACAGAATTTCTTTTCTTTCTGGAATGGTGGGTAGTACAAGATGAGCAATGGCTGGATGTGGTGTTCAGGACGAAGATAAAATTATTTTTCTACTGTAGTTCCAGAAAAAGTCTCAGGTGCTTCTGATGAGGGCAAAGGTTTCCTTTCATGATTTTCTTCTTGTGGTTCCTCTTCCAAAATGCTCTCACTGGTGTCACTGCAAGTGACTTCTTCACAGCTAATACTCCTCAAAACTTCCTGCCTTTCATCAAATTCAGCAGCACTGTTTTCAATAGTATCATTACATAGTTCCCTCTGGTTGGAGACTTAAAAATTGACTTATGAGGGACATATTCTCCATTCACAACATCAACAAAAACTGTAAATGTCAGCAAGAGTTCTGAATGGGCATTACACTGTTTTCACTGCTTGAAGACTTAAGAACTGATTTATGAGGGACATATTCTCCATTTACAAAATCAAAAAAACTGTAAATGTCAGCAGGAGTTCTGAATGACAGCTGCCAGAGCTGTTTTCATTTACATTTGGCTTTTTTCTTTTCACAGAATTTTAAAGTAGTGGTTTTCCCAGTATTTGTTGAACCCTCTTAGGTTCAACCATATGTTGGTACAGAATTATCATCAACTCCTGAAGCATCATGGTCATTTTCATTATCACTACCACCACTATCATCATATTCTTCTTCATTGTCTTTATTATTGTGATAAGAATCTGAACCCATTCCTAAACAGTTCAACTTACTATTCACTTGACCACTGAATAGTTCTGAACTTATAACACCCTTAGAATAACTGCTGGAAGTAAGGGAGCCTGTTACTTGATGCATCGCATTCACGTTTGTATGTTGATATTCCTTCTCCTCTTCAGAAGACATTGTATCTTCTCCATTTGTAATCACAGCACCAGGTTTACTGTCACGTTCGTCCAGTAATTCTTCTTGTCTCTCTAGTTCCTCAAATTGACCCCACACATCCTCATCAGCTAGAAAGTCCTTGGATTTTATATCATTAGCAAAATCTGCTTCAAAAGTATGTGAAGTTTTTGGTTTAGAATGAGATTTATGAGCAATTCATTGTCTTCCTTTAAATTCAAAGTCACTTTTAATTTCTTCCCATATGTCACCAATATCACCAGCAGCATCACTCATTTTCTGCAAATTTTCTGTGAATTCAATTCTGGATTCAAAATTTTTTATCATTTTTTAAAAAGTATTTATTGTTTAGCCAGGTGTGGTAGCTCATACCTGTAATCCCAGCACTCAGGAGGCTGAGACAGGAGGATCGATGCAAGTTTGAGACCAGCCAGGGCTACAAAGTGAGCTCAAGCCCAGCCTGAACAGCATAGTGAGAACCTGTCTCAAAAAGACAAGGGCTGGGGATTTAGCTCAGTGGCCTAAGCGCCTGCTTGGCAAGCGTGAGGTTGTGAGTTTAATCCCTGGTGCCGCAAAAAAAAAAAAAAAAAAAAATTTATTGTTTTTCTTGTATCTTTGCCAGCTCCTGATGAGGGCTGAGGTATGGGGTTTGGGTTAGAAGGGGGCTCTACACTGGAACAGCCAGGTGGGTAGGTGGGGTACACCTCAGCAAGGTGAATGAGTCCTAAACAAGTGTTTATGGGAGCAGCTTGTCGGGAGACTGCCCTGTCTAAGTGTAGCAGGTGTCTGGCATGGAGGAGGCCATGCCTACCTTTACCAGTCTGAGCTGCCTCCGGCTGCCATGCCAGCTGCCACACCTCATATGCACGTGCCACAGGCTTAGAGCAGCAAGCCAGCCTTAGAGAGCAGGAGGTGCCGCTCTGGTGGCCCAAAACTATTTTAAACCAAGCATGCTGGCACACACCTGTCATTCCATCACCTGGGAGGATGAGGCAGGAGAGGTCTGCCCCAAGTTTGAGGCCTGCCTGGGCTATATACTGAGTTCAAGGCCAGCCTGAATTACATAGAGAGACTCTGTCTGAAAAAAAAAAAAAAGTGGGCAGGGATGTAGCTCAGTGGCCTAAGCACCTGCCTGGCAAGTGCGAGGTCATGAGTTCAATCCCTGGTGCCACGGAAAAAAAAAGTCTGTTTTACTCAAGTTGTTGACTTGAGACTTCAAGAGAGGATGGTGATTATTCACAACATGAAGTAAAAAGCTAATGGGTCCAAAAGTCTGGACAACTTTGTAGTTATTCATTAATTTAAGCACTGATTTTTTTTTTGGTCATTTTTTTTGGAGACAGGGTCTTGCTGTGCAATTCGGGCTGGGCTTGAGCTCACTTTGTAGCTCAGGCTGGTCTCTAACTCGCAACAATTCTCCTCCTTCAGCCTCCCAAGTGCTGGGATTACAGGCATGCACCACCACACCCAGCTTTAAGCACTGATTTTTAAATATAATAAACATTATATTGAACATTTCATGGAGAAAATACACATACAAATTAGGTAGGAATTAGACTTATAGAATATTTCTAGAGAAAATTTGTTTTACTTAACATTTTTATATAACTAATGGAAGCAAATGAATAATGAGTAAACCTTTAAAGATCCTAACAAAACTTCCTTTGATTAAAAGATATAGTAAATCATATTTTTACAACATTCTAAATTCTGGAAGCATTAGCCCCTTGTATTTGTAAGGTGAAGAACTCAAACAAATTTCTGAATCGAAAATAAACTATTTTCTGGAACATTCGGTAGTACCCGTCTTTCATTACAATGAAGAGTTGCATCTCTATATAACATTATCTCTGGAGTCTAAGCTCTCATTATCCAAAGGCGACTGGATCAACTGGTTTTTAAAGCTCTCTTTAACAAATTATTTCAGAAACTCAGTATTTCTTTTCCCTACTTAGAAAAAAGCATCCACAATGCAGGTATACCAAAATATACCTAGAAGCCAGGTGTGGTGGTGCACACCTGTAGTCCCAATACTCCAGAGGCTGAGGCAGGAAGATCGCTGCAAGATGGAGGCCAGTCTGGGCTACACAGTAAGTTCAAGGCAACCTGGACTACCTAGTGAGATTCCTGTCTCAAAAAATATCAAATAAAAAAAAATTTTTTTAAACTTTGTGTTTTCCTCAGTGGAAGAATGATAGTACAAAATGGTTCTGTATTTGATAATAGCATAAATTTATATATTTAAGTAAAGTTTAAAGATATGCAATCTCTATACTTTAACAAACTTGAAATTTAGGAAAGAATATAACTTTATTTTTAAAAATAAAATAGCACTAATTGAAAATGAGCATAAGAATAAACAAGGCAAAATACAATACTTAATAAAGTCTGCTTAGAGAAGCATGTTAGATTAATAGGAATTATTGCTGTAGTGGCCATACTGTGGTCTAAATTATTTCCCAATACAAGGCTTCTGATTCTAACTATGGCACAGGAAAAGCACAAAAAAAAACCCTAAAATACCTTGCTGTATCAGAAACAAGGATGACAAAAAAATATTGGAGTTCCTCGGGACACAGAAGCCACCCCAAACCCCTTCTACCAGGCAATGATGTTAATCTGAATATCAAAAGAAAAATGACTGCAAAGATTTGAAATAGCATACATAGCCAGCCATAGTAGTACATGTATGTGATCTCAGCATTCAGGAAGTTGAGGCAGGAGGATCGCTCCAAGTTCCAGGCCAACCTGGTATACAAAGTGAGTTCAAGGTTATCCTAAACTACACAGCAAGACCCTGTATGGAAAAACAAAACAAAATAAGAACACAACTAATTAGGCTGAAAAATGGTAAGTAAAAGAAAAGCCAGACGGGTATGGTGGCGCATCTCTGTAATTCCATCACTTGGAAGGGGGAGGCAGGAGGATTGCTGCAAGTTTAAGGTCAGCCTGGCCTATGTAATGAGATCCTGTCTAAATAAATAAATGTATGTCACCACTTTATCTTACCCTTCTTATCACTAAGTATATTTCTGGGAAAACAGTTGATGGAAGAAAGTTCTACTAAGTACAACATTTCAGTTAAGAGTTTTAGTGCACATGCTGCAGAAGTCAGCACTCCAGTTAAGAATTTTAAGATGCCCCCCCACATACACACACAAAAAGGGGACTGGGGATATAGCTCAGTGGCACAGCACCTGCCTGGCAACCGTGAGGTCTTAAGTTTGATTCGCAGTAATAAAACAAAAACAAAAACATTTTAGAAGAAAAAAAATCAGAAAAATAATCATTTTGTAATAATCATTTTATGTTTTCTAATGAAAATGCTGAATAACCTGGATGAAACAGAGCCAATTCCTTGAAAGACATAAACAACCAAACTTCATACCAGAAGAAACAATCTGAATATGCCTATATCTAGTAAAGAATCTGAATCAAAATTTAGTAATTGCTCCAAAAAGAAAATACCTAGTACAGATAGTTTAATTGATAAGTGCTACCTATGATGGGCATGGTGGCCCACACCTATAATCCCAGCACTAGGGAAGCTGAGGCAGAAAGACTGCTGAAAGTTTGAGGCCAGAGAGACCCTGCCTAAAACACCAACATAAATAAATAAACAAATGAATAAATAAATGAAACCAAACATTTAAGCATTATATCAGTTCTCTATAATCTCTTTGAGAAGAGAGGTAATACTGCTAACATCTTAAATTCTATGATGCCAGCAGATAACCTAATATCAAAATCAGGCAAACACACTACAAGAAAACAAAGCTACAGGAAGCAAGGATTGATCAACACACACAGATCAATAAATGTAATATTCTACATAGTAAAATAAAAGATAAAACCACATCATTATATCAATACATGTTGAAAAACTTTTGATAAAATCCAATACTGCTTCATGATTAAAAAAAAAACCCTATGTAAAATACGCATAGAAGGACCTCACCATAAAAAGGTAAAAGCAATATACAACAAACACAAAGTCAACATCATTTTAAAGAGGGGAAACTGAAAGAACTCCCACTAAAGTCTGGAGTTAGACATGAGTATCTACTCTCATCACTCCTACTCAATATAATACTCAAAACTTTACCCAAAACAATTGGGCAAGAAAAAGAAATAAAAGGGATGCAAGTATGAAAGGAAGGTACTTGCTTTGAGAGCACAAATACGAAAGAGAGAAATCAAATTATCCCTATGTGCATGATATGATTCTTTACATAGAAGCACCAAAATATCTCCACCAGAAGCCTTATAGATCTGATAGATCAATTCTATTTGGAATTCTATTTTTGTATCCTGTGGAAGGATACAAAATTAATATACATAAATCACTTGAGTTCCTGTACACCATAATGAATCCAACAAAAAAGAAATCAGGAAAATAATTCCATTCCTCCTGTAATCCCAGCACTCGGGAGGCTGAGACAGGAGGATTGTTGTGAGTTCAAGACCAGCCTGGGCTACAAAGTGAGCTCAAGGTCAGCCTGAATGGCATAGTGAGACCCTGTCTCAAAAAGACAAGGGCCAGGGATTTAGCTCAGTGGCCTTAACGCCTGCCTGCCAAGTGCAGAGACTGTGAGTTCAATCCCTGGTGCCGCAAAACAAACAAACAAACAAACAAACCAAAAAACCCAGTAACTTCAAAGAAATTAAAAATCTTGCCAGATGTGGTGGCGCATGCCTGTAATCCCAGCACTCTGGGAGGCTGAGGCAGGAGGTTCTGAGATCAAGGCTAACCGGGGTTACAGTGAGTTAAGGTCACCTGGAGTTACACACATCGTGCATTCAAGACCAGCCTGAACTACATAGCAAGACTCTATCTCAATCAATCAATCCATCAATACCTAAAAAGCAATCTAGCCAAGGAAGTGAAAGACCTCTATGATGAAAATGACAGAACTCTGAAGAAAGAGATTGAAAAAGATAATACGAAATGGATAAACAGCCTCCTTCTTGGATTGGCAGAATTAACCAAATGCTGTACCACAAAGCTATATATCCAGCCCTCAACTGGCAGAATTAATATTGCTAAAATGGCCATATTAACAAGACTGATCTATAGATTCAATGCAATCCCCATTAGATTACCAAACAGTCTTCATAAAATTAGAAAAAAACAATCCTGAATTTTATTTGGAAACAGATAATAACCACAGCAACACTGAGGAAGAAAACAATAATGCTGGAAGCATCATCATACACTATACCAAGCTATACTATATCAAGCTACACTATACACTGTAATAACAAAAGCAATATGGTACTGAAATTTCTTTCTTTTTTTTTTTTTTTTGCAGCACCGGGGATTGAACTCACGATTTGTGCTTGCCAGGCAGGTGCTTAGACCGCTGAGCTAGATCCCCGGCCCTGGTGTTTTTGAGACAGGGTCTCACTATGCGGTTCAGGCTGGACTTGAGCTCACTTAGTAGCCCAGGCTGGTCTCGAACTCACAATGATCCGCCTGTCTCAGCCTCCCGAGTGCTGGGATTACAGGAAGTACTGAAATTTCTTTAGACCCATGGAATGGAATAGAAGACACAAAAACAAATGGTTACCCCTGCAATCATGTGATTTTTGGCCAAGGGACCAAAAACATATGCTAGAGAAAAGACAGTTTCTATAATAAATGGTGCTGGGAAAATTGGAGTGCCAGGTACAGAAAATTGAAACTACATCCCCATCTCTCACCTATACTAAAATCAAATCAAAATGGACCAAAGATTTAAGATTATAAAACCAGAAACACTGCAACTGCTGGAAAATAAAATAGAACACTTGAAACCATACGCACAGGTAAAGACTTCCTGGACAGGACTCCAAAAGCATAGGAAATAATATCAAGAATCAACAAATGGGACTACATCAAACTAAAAAGCTTTTGCACAGCAGAGGAACAATCAACAGAGTGAGGACACAACCCACCTAGTGGGAAAATATCTGCCTAGCTATTCTTTTGATAGAGGATTAGTATCTGTAAGTACAAAGAACTTTTAAAAATCAACTCCCATAAAAACAGTGAACCTAATCAAAATACCAACAGTATCTGTCACAGAACTACAGAAAACCCTGATTGACGTGTTTTGAAATTTTGTTTTCTTTTTTCTTTTCTCTTTGAAATAAAATGGATTTGGAAAAAAAAAAGAAAGAAAGAAAGAAAAAGAACTAGAGAAAACAATCTGAAAATTCATAAGAGACCCAGAACAGCAAAAGCAATCCTGGGCAACATGAGCAAAGCAATAGGCACCACAATCCTGGATTTCACATTATACTACAAAGCTATAGTGATAAAAACGGCATGCTACTGGCATAAAAGCAGACATGTGGCTCAATGGAAATGAAAACAACCTCAGACATATTTAGCCACATGATCTTTGCCAAAGGACCCAAAAATATACTCTGGAGGAAAGCTAGCCCTTGAAATAAATGGTGATAGAAGCCGGACATTGGCAGTGTAATCACAGCACCTGAGAGGCTGAGTCAGGAAGATCACTGTGAGTTTGAGGTCAGCCTAGGCTACATAGTGAGTTCAAGCCTAGCCTGAACTACATAGTGAGATAGTGAGACCCTGTCTCAAAAGTCAAAACGAAACAACATGGTAGTAGGAAAATTGATTATCCGCATGCAGAAGACTGAATCTGAACCTGTATCTCTCACCATCTACTAAACTAAAATAAAAATGGGTCCAAGAGAAACAACCTCCTTGAAGATAAAATAGGTTAAACTCTTAAACACATAGGCATAGGCAAGGACTTTCTGAACAGAACCCCAATTGCACAAGAAATAATATCAAGAATCAACAAATGGGATCACATCAAATTAAAATGTTTCTGCACAGCAAACGAAACAGACAACAGAGTGAAAAGACCATCTAGAAAATGAGAAAAAAATTTCCCCAGCTATTCCTCAGAGGACTAGTATCTAGAATATACTAAGAACTCAAAAAAATTAGACCCCACAAAATAAAAGACCCAATCAAAAAATGGACAATTGGAATGACAAATAGTACTTCTGGGCATATTCCCAGAAGAACTGAAAACATACCACAGTGATGTATGTGCACCCATGTTCACAGCAGCATGATTTGTAATAGCCAAATCTTAGAAACAACCCAAATGCCCATCAACTGAGGAATGGACAAAAAAGATGTGGTATTTTTATACAATGGAGTATTATTCAGCCATAAAGAAGGATCATATTGAGGCTTTTACAGGTAAATGGATGCAACTTGAGACCATACTCATAAGTGAAATAAATCAATCTCACATGTGTAAATTCCATACTGTCTCCCTAGTGTAAGAATCTGAAAGAGTAAATATGATGCAAAATCTTCAATAAATATTGTGAAAAGGTAAGAAACTGCTCAAAAGGAAAAAACAACTCAGGGAAAAGGAGAAAAGAAGGAAGGGAAAAGAAAAGATATGAAGTTGTATATATACACTTAAGATAGATAAGATGAGTGTACTACTAATTCTATTAGTTCTTGGAACAACAGTTAACATTCATAAGATTGGATCAATTTAGCATGTCTGTATCTGGTAATCTGAATAACTCTTTTGAAGATAACTATACAAAATAACAACCTTTGTTACCTTCTACCACCTTGTTTTGAAGGCCTATATTGTTATTGTTTTGGGCTGTTACTGTTATTTGTCTCTTTTGTTTCTTGTTTTTCTTGTGTTTTGTTTTGTTATCCCGTCTAACACAGAAAGAATACATGCACATGTATAGGTTTATACATGCCTGGAACTACTCCTAAAGAGTCTACAAGAACTGGTTTTGTTATGTGTAATGGTATGAATTATCTACTTTGAAGAAAACAAGACATTACGGTAGCCATTGCTGATTTCTTATCATCATGTTTTAAAGTCCAATAATGCTTTTTTCCTTTGATTTGATTGGTTTTAGTTTGTTTTCTATTATTTGATTGCAATATATGATAAGATATGGACAGCTATTTTGGAAAAAAACAAGAGACATTATGGTAGCTAATGGTGATTTCCTATTGTCTGGTTTTGAAGGCCTGTACTGCTTTCATTCTTTTGTTCTCATTGGTTTTATACTGCTTTGTTTTGTTTGAATTTATTGTGTGTGAAGGTATGAACAATTATTTCGAAGAGAACAAGAGACACTATGGTAGCCACTGTTGATTTCCTGTTGTCTCGTTTTGAAGTCCTGTACTGCTTGCATCATTTTCTGATCTGCTTTGTTCTGTTTAATTTTGCTTTGCTTTGTTTTGTTTTATTCTCTTTAAAATAAAAAAAAAAAGAAATGACAAATGGACAACAAACAAATGAAAATGTGTTCAACATCTCTGGCCATTAGAGAAATGCAAATTAAAACACTGAGATTGTATCTTATTCCAGAAAGAATAGGCATCATCAAGAAATCAAATAATAACAAATGCTGGGAAGGCTGGGGGGCGGGAGAGAACCCTTCTACATTTCTCAAAAAACTAAAAACAAATTTCATCTGATCCAGCTATTCTCCTACATATTTTCCTGAAAGAGTTAAAGACGTATTACAGGGATACATTCCTATGTTTATAGCAATACAGCCATAATAGCTAAAACTTGGAAAAGGCCTATTGGTCCATCAACAGATGAATGGATAAATATATACAATAGGGTATTTCTCCACCATAAAGAATAAACTTCAGTCATTTGTAGGAAAATGAATGCACCTTGACAGAATAATTTTAAGTGAACTAAATCAGACACGTATCTTAAATATTACAGTTTCTCTTACATGAGGAACTCAAAGTATAAATAAAAGAGCAAAATAAAAAAACAGGTGTTCTTGCTTTGGCAGCACACATACAAAATAAAAGATAGGTAAGACTCGGGTGGCTGAGGCAGGAGGATTGTTGCAAGTTCGAGACCAGCCTGGGCTACAAAGTGAGCTCACAGCCAACATGGGCTGCAGAGTGAGACCCTGTCTCAAAAAAAAAAAAGGAAGAAAGATAGTAAGAGGAACAGGGAGATCAATTTTTTGCAAAAGGGAAGGGGAACAAGAGATGGGGTGGGGGAAGGAAAAAGGATTTAAAAAAAGTTAAGATGCATTGTACATACATAACTCCCCACAATTAATATAATCATTATTTACTGTAAACGTATACTAACAAAAACCAGTATGCTAAGTTTAAAAAATAAAGAACTCAATAAAAAAAGTGGGCAAATGAACAGAACAGATACTCTCAAAAGAAGAAATTCAAATGGCCAAATAGTGTATGAAAAACATATTCAGTATCTCTGGCCATCAGAAAAATACAAATAAAAACTATATTGGGGAAAAAAACTATATTGAAAATGTGGTATTTACATACAATGGAATACTACTCCACCATTAAAGAAAGTCACTTGTAGGAAAAGTCACTGAGTCATTTGAAGGAAAATGAAAAGTAGCTGAGACCATTATGTTAAGTAAAATCAGACACTAACTTAAATATCACATTGTTTCTCTTATATGAGAAACCCAAAGTATAAATAAAGAGCAAAATAAAAGACAGATAGTAGGAAGTAGGGACACATCTTTGTGATATGTGTGTGTGTGTGTGTGTGTGGTTTTTTGAGACAGGGTCTCGCTATGCTATTCAGGCTGGCCTTGAGCTCACCTTGTAGCCCAGGCTGATCTCGAACTTGCAACAATCCTCCTGCTTCAGGCTCCCAAGTGCTGGGATTACAGGAGTGCGCCACCACGCCCAGCTAGGGATACATTTTTCTCAAGAGGGAAAGGGATCAAGAGATGGAAGAGAAGGAAAGAGGGGAGGGACAAGGAATGAAAAAAAGATGTGTACATTATCTGTTGCAAACATGTTAAAAGCAAAGGGATGAAGACGATGGATGGAGGGAAGAGGGATGGAAAAGTGGATATTTAAAAAAAAAAAAGGAATTAAAATATACAACAGCCAGGCATGGTAGCAGATGTCTGTAATCCTAATCTGAGGCAGGAGGATCACTGTGAGTTCAAGGACAGGCTGGACTATATAGCCAGACACTGGGTCTTAAAAAAAAAAAAAAGATTTAGGGATTTAGCTCAGTGATGTAAGCACCTCCCTGGCAAGCACGAGGTCGTGAGTTCAATACCCCGTACAAAAAAAAAAAAATTACATACCTGTACCAGTTCCCCATAAGGAATATAAACACATGCACTACAAATGCACTACATTGAGCTTCCATCTCACTGCAATTAGAATTGCTATCATCAAGAGTACAAAAACAAAACTGAATGCTAGCCAGGATGGGAGCAGCATGTTGACTCTTGTGAGAATGTAAATTAGTACAACTATTAAGGAAATCAGCATGGAGACTCTTCAAAAGAGAAAATTTAGAAACACCATTTGAGCTGGGAGTGGTGGTGTACTTGTAATCCCAGCAGTTGGGAGACTGAAGCAGGAGGATTGCCATGAACTCACTATGAGATACATAGTGAGTTCAAAGTCAGCCTGAATTACAGAGTGAGAACCTGTCTCAAAACAAAACCAAAAAAGAAAAACAAAACAAAACAACATTTGACCCAGTTATACCACTCTTGGGAACATTTCCAAAAAAATGAAGGATTTGGGGCTGGGGATTTAGCTTAGTGGCATACAAGCCTGGCAAGCTTGAGATCATGAGTTTGATCTTCGGTACCAAAAAAATAAAAAGAAGGATTGCTTGCTTTAATGATACATACATACCCATGTTTATAGTAGCATAATTCACAACAGTTAAACTATTTCTGCTTATTTGAGAAACCTAAAAAAATACATAAATTAATAAATAAGTAATTAAAGGAGAGAAATCAGGTCAACTTCTGAAGATGGAGGAGATAAGTAGGAGGAAGAAGAGAGGGGAGAAGGAGGTAACAGGATTGAATTTGATTAAGATATATTAAATATATATATATTAACTTTCCAAAATAAACCCCGTCATCACGTAATACTAGCATAATTTAAAAAACAACAACAAAAACTCAGTAAAAATAAAAAACAAAAAACAACCTTCTGGCATGGTGGCACATGCCTGCAATCCCAGCACTCGTGACTGCCATGGTTCAAGTCCAGCTTAGACTATTTCATGAGTTCAAGGCCAGCCTGAACTACACAGCGAGACCCTGTCTCAAAAAACCTAAAAAAAAAAAAAAAAGAAAAAGAAAAAGAAAAGAAAAGAACCTGATTAAAAAATGAGCCAAGGACTTTGACACCTTACCTAAGCTATAAAGATGGCAAATAAGCATATGAAAAAATGCTCACCATCAGGACATCAAGGAAATGCTAATTAACACAATAAAAAGATCTCATTACACACCTAATTAGATGAGCAAAATCCTGAACACTAAAGCAAATGCTGATGAGGACGGAGATGACAGAGCTCTAACTCACAGCTGATTGGGATGCAAAATGTACACACACTTCAGAAGACCCTTTGGCAGTTGCTTACAAAACTCAACAAACTTTTTTTTTTAATTAAAGGAGCCGAAAATTTCAGTCCACACAAAAACCTACAGGTGGCTGTTTACAGTAGCTTTTAACACAGGTGCAAAAACTTGGAAGCAACTAAGATATCCTTCAGTAGTTGAATGTATAAACTGGCACATCTAAACAATGAAATATTATTCAGAGACAAAAACAAATGAACTATCAAGCCACAAATAGATGTAGAGAAAACTCAAATGCACATCACTATATGAATAAAGTTAATACTATATGATTACAATTTCTGGAACATGACATTCTGGAGAAGGCAAAACTATGAACACAGTAAAAAGATTAGTAGTAGTTTCCAGGGGGCCAGGGATACAGCTCAGCAGTGCAATGCCTGCCTGGTAAGGACGAGGTCCTGAGTTCGATTCCTGGTACCAAAATAAATAATAGATAAGATATACAGTAGTACTTGCAAGGGCCAGGAGGTAGAGAGATGAACAGAAAAAGCACAGATGATTTTTAGAACAGTAAGGAAATACGTGTATGTGTATTTTATATATTGGTGCTTTAGGATTACTAGTGATCATATTTGAAGACAAAGGACAGAAGTTTTTACCTCTTCAAATAACACTGAAAGTAAAATCATACAGTATTTTTTTTTTTGGGTCAAACGGAATCGAACTCAGGACTTTGTTCTTTATAGGATGGTGCTGTGCCACTAAGCTATACCCCCAGCCCCTATACAGTATTATTAAACAGAAAAAAAGTGATATGTTGAGACACAGCACAAGAGACCATTAAAATGGAAAACTAATAGATACGAAGCGCAATCAAACAAAACGATGAAGTTGTTCGGTGGAATTTGGTTGTGAGCTATGATTGAGAGGTGTGCCATAAATCATGGATCATGAACAACTTGTTTCACTGGACATACACCATATGACTGCTTTGGATTCCAGTTTAAACAATGGCATCACTAGAGATGTAATTTCTTTTTTGTGTGTGTGGCACCGGGGATTGAACTCATGACCTTGCGCATGCCAGGCAGGCGCTTAAGGCCGCTGAGCTAGATCCCTGGCCCTAGAGATGAAATTTCTGTGGTTATGGTCCTGAGAACAAAGTGCAGAGTTCTCAATGTGATTTTCACTCAGTTTGCATCACGTGAATAAAGCACCTCAATCAAGATCCAACTTTAAGGTGATGTTATGTTTCTCACCTTGATGGAACTGTTTAACCTAAGTTTGTACCCAGGAAAACTAGGGTAAACCCTAAATACTATAGCAATTTATTATTTAAGAAAGGATGTGCTTAGAAAATGGCCTGAGGGGGGCCAGGGATTTATTTAGCTCAATGGCCTAAGTGCCTGCCTGACAAGTGCGAGGTTGTGAGTTCGATCTCGGGTGCCACAAAAAAAAAAAGAAAGAAAGAAAAGAAAAGAAAAGGGCCTGAGAAATGGGCAGTTTCATTCTCCATCACAAATTGCTTCTATTTCTGGAAATTACCAAAAAAAAAAAAATTACAGCAGGGCAGGTAGCCTGGATGAAACATAAAGGGAGGTTTGGTTGCTATTGTTGCTGCTCGCTGCTTTGCTGTCTCCTACCTGTTCTGCAATGCCCCTGTGCCATGCCACCTTGCCTTGGAGCCAGCCAACTATCATCTGAAACCTCTACAAGCTGTGAGCTGAAATAAACCTTTCCTTCTCTAACTTTGGGTGTCAGGTATTTTGTCTCAGCAAGTAACTAAGCCACCTTTTTCTCTATTCTTTCCCAATTCTTTATTTTTCTAATAGCAACAATGTCTCCCTAATTTACCATGCTGTGGAAAAACCAAGTTTGAACTAAAAATTACTATTGAACTATTATAATGTTATTAACATCATGTGATAATCAGGTGAGTCAACTAGGAGAAACATTCGCGTAACTGAAAAGATAAGGGCAAACAGCAATCATCCTTATTTAGTTTTGGTTTAAAGCAAACATTTTAATCTTATTAATAACACATTATGTCATTAAACAGATTACAAAAATGAATACAAACTAGCAGTGTATTCAGGATTATACAAGACTGGACTGGCATAAAGAAAAAAAAAATTCCTTGATCCTGTTAACACAGTAAGTTCCTAATGTACAAAAGAATTCCATTCTGGGAGAACATTCCTAAGTCAGATTCATTTCTAAGTCTGACAAAGTGAGTCTTACACACCTTTGACACATATATTCACTGTATACTGCTTTTTGCTTGCTAGTCATCCCCTCCACATCACCATTATTGTTCTTCTTGCTTTGGACATCGCGGGCTCTGACTGAGCTCAGTGCTACTACTGCCCACTCTTACACTGCCCACTCTCGCACACACAGTAATCACACAGCAGTAATCACACACAATTCCCCGCACACACATGAGCTACTTCCAAGATCTGTTCACATCTATGAATGTTCCCAATGCAAGGTCGTTTCATATCTGTGAAAGTTCGCTACTCAAATGTTCGTATGTCAGAGACTAACTGTAAAAATACAGGAACCTAAGTACTAAATGGACTTCAAAAATGACAACAGCACCAAAAAGAGTTATCCTCTGAAACTGAAGTTAATGAGAACCCATATGGATAGCATTTTTTTTAACTTATCCTCTTAAGGCAATTCAAGAACGTTTAACATCCAAAGACATGAATGGAAACATCTCAGAGGTATATTATGCTTGTTTAATTTTTTTTTTAAATGGCAAATTTTACAACAGCAGATTTAGGAGAGCTCTTCTTAAAAAATTTGTTTTCTTAGTACATGTTTGTAGTACACAATAATGATGTTCAATTAGGATAACACTTTCTAAATCAGCACAGAGGTTCTGCTAACTGATTATCACTCATCCCTACTCACCATGAAAAGGAATACTCAAAGTTCAATTAATTTGAACTATCACACACTGATATTATTACTAACCAGTGATGAAATTTTCAAGAAAAAAATACTGAGAATATTTATACCTGACACCAGAATATTCAGTAAGAAAATGTAATTGAGGTTCAAGAAGATAAAAACAAAACAGCATGTAAATTATAAATTGCAAAAAGAAACTTACCTTGCAATTTTTTCAAAACGGCAACCTCCATTTTCAGAACTTGCTTTGGTTGTTGAGCTGATTCCACCTTCAATGCGACATTTTCCCTGGTGAGCATGTCCAAGGCATCGTAAATTTCTCCAAAGCCCCCACCCCCAATCTTTCTCAACTGCACAGAAAATAAGAACACACTCAAAATTATGAGATGATTCTATTGAGAATCAATTCACTTCTTATATTTAGAGAATAACATAATTTTACAATCCCCTCCCCTTTTTCAGTACTGGAGATCAAATCAAGGTACACTTTACCACTAAGCAAACTCTTTAGACCTTTGTTTATTTTTGAGACAGGTTCTTAATAAACTGCCATGGTGGGACTCAAATTCGCAATCCTGCTGGAATTACAGGCATGAGTCATCAAAACCAGTTTATTATCCCATTTTTGGTGGGGTGGGGTACCGGGAATCAAAACTCAGGACCTCGTGCTTGCCAGGCAGGTGCTGCACCACAGAGCTAAATCCCCAGCCCCGTTATCCTCGTTTCATAATAAAATATTTCAGAAGCCAGGCATGGTGGCACACACCTGTAATCCCAGCACTTCAAGGCCAGCATGAACTGTATAGTGAGACCCTGCCTCAAAAATTCAAAACAAAATAAAACAAAAACAAAATAAATAAAATAAAATATTTCAACACTGTTAAATTAACTATGTATATGGCAAGAAGAAAACAAATGTCTGGAAATAACATCAAATTTCCCAAGTCTATCCATAAAAAAATGAAATTATTTTAGTCACATACAATTTTAAAATGTGGTCTACAGTCAACATCAGAAATGTTGCACGCACACACACACACACACACACAAAACACAGTATCTGAAAGAATCGTTTCACACATGTCACTCAAATCACATTTGTTGTTATCTTTCTTTTCTTTTTTTCTTTTTTTTTTTGAAACAGGCTCTCACTTTGTAGTTCAGGCTGGCCTTGAACTCACTATGTAGCCCAGGATGGCCTCTAATTCACAAAACTCCTCCTGCCTCAGCCTCCCAAATGCTGGGATTACAGGTGTGCATGTTGTTTTCATTCTAAAACAGTCACTGGCAGACTTTTCCAACCTGGACTCTTTTGCCAAATGAAATCATATCTGCAATCAATCTGGTGTACATGACTGGTAAGGTAAGCAGCCAGTACCCTGCTGTCTCATCAGGTACTCTCCATGGAACAGGAAGAGTTGTTCTAAACATTCACACACTGAAGAAAGAGTGAGCTGTACTCACTTCAAGCACTTTCATCAAACACTTAATATTCTTTCTGATAAAATACTCATTTAACTGGGAAACATTAGGATCTTTGTCTATCATGAACAAGTTCTTACTATCATGAACAGACAGTGACACCAGAACCGGTAGGATTCTGAAAAACTGGAGTGGGTGACACTGTGAGCAAGACACAGCAAGAAATCATTTTGTTTTTGTTTGTTTGGTTCGTTTTTGAGTCAGGTTCTTGCTAAGTCACTAAATTGCCCAGGTTAGGTTCGAATTTCAGATCCTCTTGCCTCAGCCTTTCAAAGTGTACACCACCACAGCCTTTGAGAAACCAGTCTTATTCCATTTCCTGAAAGGTCACCTTCCCTTATTATCAAACACACAGGGTGTGATAAAATGTAGGACGTCATCAGCAAACTCATGGGGTCCGAAACCCTAACCGCTCAGGAGACCCTACCTCATGTCTTTCTTACTTCTCCCATGGGATCTCATTGATTACTATATCCAGGCTGATTTGTCATCTAATATTTCTGGGAATTATCTGTTTAATCACTCAATTAACCATTTTTATCAGGTCATATATCAGATATCACTTATATCATTCTATTGCTTTTTAACTCATGTTACTTAACTTTCCATTGTCAAAGTCCTGTTCTACTAGAGAAAGTAAACATCTTCAAGGGCCAGGGATTTAGCTCAGTGGCCTAAGCACCTGCCTGGCAAGCGGGAGGTTGTGAGTTCGATCCCTGGTGCCCCGAAAAAAAAAAAAAGTAAACATCTTCAAAGACAGGGACACTTGCCCTATCTATGTCCTCACAACATTTGATGAAATGCTAATTATGTAATTATTGTTTAACTTTATTTGTTTTGAATGTGTGAGCCATAATTGTTCTATATTTTTGTTTAGTAAAGGGAATACACTATGAGGAACTACAGGATGAACTCAAAATTAATAAATACATTCCAGAACTATTCGGTTAAATATATTGATATTTGCTGGGTCATAATGGGTTCTTAAAATTCTTTTTTTTCTTTCTTCTTCTTAGCTTGCTAGCATTGGGAATCCAATCCAGAGTTTCATATATGCTAGGCAAAAACTCTACCACTGAGCTATATCCCCAGTCCTTTTTAGTTTTTTTTTTTGTCTCTCTCTTTTTTTTTTGGTGGCACCAGGGATTGAACTCACAACCCTGCACTTGCCAGGCAGGCACTTTCGCCACTGAGCTAAATCCCCGGCACCTTTTCTGTCTTTTTGAGACAGGGTCTTGCTATGCAGTTCAGGCTGACCATGGGCTCACTTTGTAGCCCAGGCTGGTCTCGAACTCATCGGTTTTAGTTTTGAGACAGAATTTCACTAAATTGCCCAAGATGGCCATGAATTGGGACCCTTTCCTCAGTCTCCCAAGTAGCTCAGATTACAGGTGTATATTACCATGCTTAGCAAAACCTCAGAAATAAGATAGGTACAGGGGCATGTGCCTGTAATCCCATCTACTCAGAAGGCTGAAGCAAAAGAATCACTTGAGCTCAGAAATTTGGGACCAGACTAGACAACAAAGTGAAACCTTACCTCAAAACAAAAAACAGAGCCAGGTATGGTGGGGCACGCCTGTAATCCCAGCATTTGGGAGGCTGAGGCAGGAAGGTCACTGTGTGTTTGAGACCAGGTGGACTACATGGTGAGTTCAAGGCCAGTCTGAACTACAGAGTAAGGACCCTGTCTTTAAAACACACACACACACGCACACACGCACGCGCACACACACAAACAACAAATAACAACAAACAACAATATTAAAATAATGATACACACTAGAAAGGGGTGTCCTTTTAATTATGGACTGAAAGAGGTGGCTTGTTTTACTTCAAAAGAAAAAAACCTTACCAAATGACAGAATAAAATATCTAAGCTGAAGCAAATTATTTTATTGCATAGTCTGTTCCTATGATGCCAGTTGAACATTAGAATCATTAATTTTTTTTATTAGCTTGACAAAGACCTAAGACATTACAATGTTTCCTAAGCAAAGAAACAGAACCAATTTAGTATTACAGGGGTACACAGATTAAAAATAAAGGTGAAGGTTGTGGCAGAGAGTATTTTCCAAAGATGGCCACCACAGTATCACCATCCTTGTTCTTCAATTGAGGATGCCCTTTCCCTTAAAGAAAGAAATGTGACCTTGTCACTCCCCCATCTAGAGGTGGAGTCTACTTTCCCTTTTCATTAAATCTGGGTCAACTTTGTGACTGCTTTAATCAACAGAAGAACACACTGTGAGTACTGAGAAGAGCACTGAGTCAGCCTAGCACTTTCTGCTTCTCATCTCTGGAAAGCAACCTGCCATATCACTATCCTGAGAAAGTCATAGTCTAGGAGATTCCTTGGAAAATGAGCCACTAAACTGAGGCAAGTGAGAGCAATAGAGTCCAAAGTTCCAGACAAGGGAGTAAAGAAGCCATTAGGAAGTGAATTTCCAACCCAACCAATACTATTATGCCACAAAGGTCCGAGACAAATTACCTAGGCCAAGTTAGTCCTAATTTCTAGTTCACAAAACAGAATGATTGGGAACAAAATAAAATGATTGTTTGAAGTCTCAGTTCTGATATAACTTGTTACACAATAATAGGTAACTAAAATACCACTCATAATAACTTGTCTATGATTTCTTATTAAAAATGTCATTCTTCCAATTTGAGGGCTAAGTTCCACAAATATATTAGCTCTAATTATGAAGACAATGGTGCCGTCCCAGACAGATCTTCACTTACCAGTTTTTGATGTTTCCATAAAGAATACCCAACTTTAAAAAAAAAAAAAAAAGAATAGCCAACTTACACCACAAAACTTGTTAAGATGCTCTCACCAAACATTTATTTCTGACCTACATAAAAATGTTAGCAACTGCTATAATCTCCTCACATCAATCTATAATCATGATGTGGTTTTTATAGTCAATCAAATTTTCAAAGCCTACTGACTTAGTAAAATATCAGTACCATAGAAACAAAATTTTTATTGCCCCCCCCAAGGAAACAATAAAGGAAAAAAAAAGAAAGAAAAGAAAAAGACTGTGGAAGAATGTATGCTTTGCCTGTGTGAGGCTCTTGGTTGAATCTCCAGTTGGAAGAATGAATATATAGAGACTTTTTCCATCTATTGGTTGATTAAAAGAACCACTAAAATAGCTTTGTAAAACCTTCTAATGGAATAAAACTTTGGTTGGAAAAAACTGAGTAGCAATAAAAATACTTAAAATATATCCAAAACAAATTAGCTCCTTTAAAAATAGCAGTCTTAGCCAGGCGTGGTGGCTCACACCTGTAATCCCAGCACTCGGCAGGCTGAGACAGGCGGATCATTGTGAGTTCGAGACCAGCCTGGGCTACAAAGTGAGCTCAAGGCCAGCCTGAATGGCATAGTGAGACCCTGTCTCAAAAAACAGGGCTGGGGATCTAGCTCAGCGGTCTAAGCGCCTGCCCAGCAAGCGCAAGGCCGTGAGTTCAATCCCCGGTGCCGCAAAAAAAAAAAAAAAATAGCAGTCTTGCCAGGTGTGCTCCGTGGGGACCCTGTCTGAAAGCAAACAAACATGCTGGGTATGGTGGTGCACACCTGTAATCCCAGCACCTGAAAGGCTGAGGCAGAAGGATCACTGCAAATTCAAGGCCAGCCTAGGCTACATAGCAAGTTCAAGGCAGTCTGAATACACAGCAAGACCCTGTCTCAAAAAAACAAAAGTAAACAAAATAGTAATCAGCAAGATGGTCAATTCCAGGTCTAGGACCAGGTGTAGTGCTGCACACTCGTAGTCTCAGCATTCGGCAGGGTGAGACAGTTGGATTAACTCCAGTTTGAGGCCAACCTAGGGAAACCCTGTCTCAAAAACAGGGCTGGGGATCTAACTCAGCGGTCTAAGCGCCTGCCTGGCAAGCGCAAGGTCATGAGTTCAATCCCCAGTGCCGCAAAAAAAAAAAAAAAAAGAGAGAGAATTCAGGCAACGATTTGAAGGATATTCCCAAAGTCAAATAAGACATCTGAATATCTATTAGGATAATAACTACAATGGACAAAAACACATGGAATGTTTAAATCCAACCTGTATCTCCAGGTAATCAAACTGTTGATTATAGGAAATTTTTCTTTTATTAGAGTTCAGCTAATAAATGAAAGAATGATAGAACATCACTAATTCACAATCTCTAATGAGTCAACAGACCAAGAAAATGCTTGTCAATAGGTATTAACATCACAAAAAAGACGGACAATAAAACATTATCAGCCAGCACTTAGGAAGCTGGGGCAAGAGGATTGCTGCAAATTGGAGACCAGACTGGGCTACAAAGTGAATTCAAGGCCATCCTGCACTAACAAAGTGGACCGTATCTCAAAAAAACCAAAACTAAAACAAACAAATAATCAAAACAAAACAAAACAAAAAAACTAACTCAGATCTAATCAAATATTTAGGTATAACTGTCCATCTACATGGCATACATGAGACAGAAAAACATGTCAGTACCTTATGGAAGCAATCAGTAATACTCAAACCATGGAGGAATTCTACAGGAAAATTACCTCGTTTCTTCATTAAATCAACATAAGGAAAAAAGGGAAGAGGGATAAAAAGAGGGGCACAAGGAGAGAAGAAAGGCAGAGATAAGAGACTGAGGAATCTAGATTTAAAAGAAACTTAAGTAATTTCAACCAACTGCAGTATACAGATCTTCCTGGACCTAGATTCAAACTGTTACAAATAATTTCTAAAACAATCTGAGAAATAAGGAAATTGAAAGGATACTTGGTGTATTAAGAAATTATTCTTTTTCAGTCAAGTGGTAACTCAGACCTGTAATCCCAGCACTCTGGGAAGCTGTGACAGGAGTATCATAAATTCAGTTACAGCAAGACCCTGTCTCGAAATGTAAAACAAAAAAGGGCCGGGGATGTAGCTCAGTGTGGAAGGTCCTGGGTTCAATCACCAGTACTAAAAAAAACCAAAATTACCTTTTTAGGTATGATAACAGTAGCATAATTAAGCTTTAAAAAAGAAACCCTTATCATTTAAAGATAAGAACTGAAGTATATACAGAAGAAATGTTAACATTAAAGACTGCTTCAAAACAGGGAAGAAGATGTTCGATGTATTTTTTTTTCACCTGTTCTTTTCATAAGTATACTTATTTAATATTAACTACTGCAAGTTAGGAAAATATAATATTATATGAATATAAACAGAGCTTAATTACAGGAACTGATATGAAAATACCTGCTTTAGGTAAATAAGCAATGTAGGCACTATTTCCTAAAGAACTACTACAGCATTTTTCATCAGGATACCAAAGATGACTCTCTCCATACCCACCCCCACCCCGCTGTATACTCACCACTTTCCATCTTTCTTTGACCAGGATTCCAACACTAAGGATGTCTGGCTGCTCTCCTCCCCCACTCATTGCAAAACACTGATGTGGAAGAACAGCTACACAGGCATCCAGGTCCCCAAGGTGGTTTCCATTTAACCTGAAACAAACAAACCAAAAGATCAGCAGCTGCTTCTCAGGGGTAATTAACATTCTAGCATCAAGAAGCACTATTAATCCTATGTATTAATTAGTTTGCTTTAATGGAAAGAGGGAGGGGAATAAACTGTTCCAAAAGTTGTTTAATGCATATTTCAAAAACTACATTGTCAGCTGGGCCTGGTGGCGCATGCCTGTAATCCCAGCACTCGGGAGGCTGAGACATGAGGATTGTTGCGAGTTCGAGACCAGCCTGGGCTACAAAGTGAGCTCAAGGCCAGTCTGAACGGCATAGTGAGACCCTGTCTCAAAAAGACAAGGGCCAGAGATCTAGCTCAGCGGCCTAAGTGCCTGCCTGGCAAGTGCAAGGTTGTGAGTTTGCTCCCCGGTGCCGCAATATCTTGCTACTACAGATGACTGCAAAATTACAATGCAATATTACTACAGTGATTACAAAATTGTCACAGCATGGATATTACAATGTTTATAACAACTGAGACTGTGGACTACAGAGCGAGCATGGAGTCAATGGCTGTTCATCCAGATAGACTACTAGCCTGAATAGAACATGTTGCCGAAGACATGATACTTAACTTAAACAGCAGTTTATAGTTAGTAGGTTAGAACAGTTTAACATCATTAGAGCTAATTTTTTTTTTGGAGGGGGGTGTTTTGAACAGGGTCTGGCTATGTAGTTCAGACTAGCCTTGAACTCAGTGTGTATCCCAGGCTGGCCTAGAACTCATGGGGATCTTTCTGTCTCAGCCTCCCAAGTGCTGGTGTTACAGGCAACTGAATTAGATAGAAATATTAGACAGTCAGGCAGGGCTAGGTCCTTGAAGGAATCAGTGCAGGAGGCCAGATACCTTGCAACTGTGGGGGAGACAGACACCTCCTGCTGTGGGCCATACCTTAAAACAAAAGATCAATATTCTAAGGATTGATATTCTAAGGATATCCATATTCATCCATATTCTAAGGATTGATATTCTAAATAGCTCTCTATTACCCTGAGGAAGCCAGGAGTCACCATCCCAACCCCTTACAGGAAGAGTCACTGTTCTTTAAGCATGCCCGCTTGCTACATAACTTGTTTCCACGTTTTCCCCGATTTAAACAATTTTACCTGAGCAATTAATCTTATTGGTTAACCATAGTTCTATCCCACTTTATGCGCACCTGGCGAGTTCCCATGTTTTCCCCACCTTAGACCTGCCTCACCTCGTGGTTTTACTCTATAAAAGTCCCTGGAAAAGACAAGAGTCTTTGGCAGCCTACTCGGGATGCCTTCTGTCTCTCAGGCAGAAGCTTTTTTTCTCTCAACATACCCTGCTCTTAACCTCCATTGTTCCTAAAATTCATTCTTCGATTTTAGAGAACATGAACTCGGACCAGACATACATTAAGTTGGAAGTTTCATTCCCCTGTATCATTGGGATTACAGCTGTGTGCCCAGCTCTTTTGAGCTAATAATATTTTAATGTTACAAAATAGCAGCATGGCTGTAATCTCAGCACGTGGGAGGCTGAGGCAGAAGGATTGCTGCAAGTTCAAGGCCAGTCTGGGCTACAAAGTGAGTTCAAGGCCAGCCTGTACTACATAGTGAAACCCTGTCTCAGACAAAAAAGAAAAAAAGAAAAAACAATTTTACAAAATGTACTTAAAATGCATAGGAGATAAATGTGAACACAGAAAAAGGCCACTGATTAAATCCTACACAATAAAATTATAAAAGGAATAATAGTAAAAAGAACAATATACTTCTAGAATATGAAGAGCAGAAATACCCTAAAGAAGATAAAAACTGTAACCCAGACCAGAAGTGGGAGACATCAGAGTGACTTTCAGGAAATACTGTTCAATGGAAAAAAAGCAAGATGCATACAAGGCTTAGGGTTATACTGCCTTTTGAATAAAAGAGAAATGAATGGTGAGTATATGTAAGTTTTTGTTTATTTTGTTTAAAAAAAAAAACAAAAAAAAACGAAGGATAAGCCAGAAAGAGATAAAAATGATTCTCGATGATAGAACAGGCAAACTTTTTCCCTGAAAGGTCAGAAAGTAAACATTTTAAGCTTCATAGACCAAACATTATAGCTACTCAACTCTGCTACCACAACACAAAATAAGTCATAAATGTTAAGTAAACAGATGAGTGTGGCTATGTCCTAACAAACTTTATTTACAGGGGGGAAATGTTAGTTGGCCAAATATGGCCTGAAAAATGATATTTACCAACATTTACTCAACAGAATGGGAAGGGGAGATAAGGGGAATTAGGATGAAAGCCAGACTTCTATGAATATATCTTACAGTTTTCATTGTTTGAACCATGTCCATGTTTTACATATGACCAAAAAAAATTTCCCTCCAAAAGCAAAAATCAACATAGTGACAAATGATCAGCAAAACTTGGGTTTCAGAGTGTGGTGATGCAGTAATCCCAGCACTCAGCAGTCTGAGGCAGGAGGCGGCTAACGGTAATAAATGTGAGAGATACATACTACTTGCCTCCCTGACCAATCTTCACATCATTAAATGATCTGACAATGAGCAGCACACCATTGACACTGAGAACCAAACTAACACTTTTGACTCAAGGCCCAGTTCTGACTGGCTATTCAGGAACGCAGAAGTCTGAGCATCACTGCAAAAGCTTTGAAAATTTAACTTACATTAAAAACAAATCACATGGAAAGTGAGTCAGAACTTGCAACATGAACATAATTGGTTAACTAAAACAAAAAATCAGTATTTCTATAGAATTTAAGTAAATTTCAAATCTCAAAAAATAATTTTTAAATGTTGAGCATGCAATCCATAATTACCAAGCATACACGAACCAGGAAAATCTCAACTTACATATGAAAGGATAACCAACAGATGCAGGCACCAAGATGACAGATTCAGGACATATTAGACAAAGGCTTTGAAGCAGCTACTGTAAGCTAAAGTGTACACCTAGAAGTGAACAGAGAGATACAAAGTTTCCGTACAGAAACTAAAGATAATGTAGAAGATAGTTTATTTATGAGTAAGGCAGCCAGCTAGTGGAAGGGCCTGAGATAGAAGGGAGTGACCAGTCATACTGACAAAAATTAAGAAAAGACAGTGAACTAGGACTCTGGACATAGAATGAATTTCCTCAGGCAGCATGGAATACAGCTCACCTCCTAAACAGTGCAGCCACTCCCTACTAAGATCCTTAATTTTGAGGAAATTATAAGGCAAATTAAACAGTTTACTGTAAACACTGTGGAAACACTGGGCTAGAGAGCCTGAGTCCCAATTGGTTATTTTAAATCCAAAGACCCCTTTGTGATAGGTGATCACTAAACATTTAAGCAATTCCTGGGCCAGGGATTTAGCTCACTGGCATAAGCACCTTCCTGGCAAGCACAAAGTCATGAGTTTGATC
>RJWT010007009.1:0-28230 GCA_004365215.1 Cuniculus paca | reverse complement strand
CTTCTGGGCATATTCCCAGAAGAAGTGAAATCATCTTACCACAGTGATGTATGTGCACCCATGTTTATAGCAGCACAATTTGTAATAGCCAAATCTTGGAAACAACCCAAATGCCCATCAATCGAGGAATGGATAAAGAAGATGTGGTACTTTTATACACTGGAGTACTATTCAGCTATAAAAAATGATCACATGGAGGCTTTTATAGGTAAATGGATGAGACTTGAGACCATACTCATAAGTGAAATAAACCAAACCCACATGTGTAAACACCACATTGTCTCCCTAGTGTAAGAAACTGAAAGACTCAATAAGATACAAAATTCCTGATAAATATGGCGAAATGGTTCTGAAATCCAATGGTGCTTTTATTCTTTGATTTGATTGGTTTAAGTCCCTTTCCTACTATTTGAAGGCAATATGTGAGAAGATAGGAACAGCTCTTTTGAAAAATGAGACACTACGGTAGCCATTGCTGGTTTCTTGTTATCCAACTTGAAAACCTGTAATGCTATTCTCTTTTATCTGTTTTATATTACTTTGTTTTGTTTGAGTTTATTGTCTGTAAATGTAAGAACAACCATTTTGAAGAAAGCAAGAGACACTAGGGTAACCATTGTTAATCTCCTGTTGTTATGTCTTGAAAACCTGTATAGCTTGCAGTGTTCTGTTTTGAAATGCTATATTATGTTTGACTCTATGCTGTTTTCTTTTGCTTTGTTTTGTTTTGTTTTGTTCTATTCTCTTTAAAATAAAAAAAAGAAATACCTTTAAATATTTATAACAAAACATTATGCATTTAGCAACTTCAAAACTTTAAACTAATGGTTACATTTCCCAGTTCACCAAAAGTAATAAAGACATACACCCTTAATAATAAAACCTCAGGGGATTATTACTTGTGAGACTAGAAAGATAGAATAAAAAATTAATTTGTAGAGAGACTATTTCATAGACAGTGAATTAAAAACATTACATCATACGATTTAAAAAAAACAGCATCAACATCTGCATGTCTTGCATCGTTAAAAAAAAAAGTAGGGAATCTGGATTTCCAATTAACATGGCCTACACTCAAGTGAACAATTGCTCAGCAGATATGGTGCTCTATAGTTTCTGCCCTTTTCCTTTCTGTCCCATCTCATCTAGCTATTGGAGAGGATCTTTGCCAAGTTCCAATTCATCACTGCTACACACAGCTTCCCTGTGATGCTGCCATTGGCACTGATTCTCTCCATCTGGCTTTAGTCTGAGCATGGTTTCCTCCACAACTGTTGCCAGTCTGTTGCCATAGCAGCAGCTAAAAGGGCTAGGACAGGATGGGAAAAGAATGCAAGCACACTATTTCTATGCATCGTGCTGAAATTTTGAAATGGTGCCAAACTCTCACTGAAAATGTGATGGAAAATATCTTCACAACAGACAGCAACATAAAGAAATGCCTTTTAGGAGCACAATAAATATGTATTAATGAGAAACACTGAATCCTGTGCATTGGAAATTAAGGTGCATACTCATATCAGAGGAAAGCAACTTGTGGTTTACAAGATCTTTAAGGTATGAAAGTAAGAGATGAAGGTTTTTATGGTTTTCCATTCATGGAATATGAGACAAACCAAAGGATTTAATTAATGCTTGTAAATTCATCTTTGCTAAAAATGGTGCAGTGATTCTTCAATAGCTATGTCAGAATTTGAAAATAACATAAAGATGGGCATTTGTATTATAATATTACATAATACAAACATATCATATATTATAATTCCACATTAAAGTTGTCACCAATATTCAGTCGGCTTCAAAATGACATATATCATCAAAAACATGTTTCAGTGCTACAGAATCTGCATATTATTAGAAGCAAACAAATATTTTGTGCAGGCAGGTAACTTATGCACCAAAGCACTAAAAACCAAAAGGACAATAGAAGTCAGTGAAATCTAACTTCACCCTTAAAAAGCCTAGTGGATTTATGCAAGTAGAATTTCTTCTAATTCTTAAGGTCTGCAAAGATTCTGAGTTGGAAATGTGTCTTAAAGGTCATCTTGTCTTTCTCTGCCCTTCAAGTCAGACCACAGAATAAGGCCAGATAAAGGCCACTATGTCCTACTTTTGAAAATTATAGGACACCACATTCTGCCACCTGTCTTTGATCTAGACTATTCTTCATGTTCATAATTCTCACTTTTTATAAATTAAAGAAAGTAGCTCACTAAATTTTCCTGAAATAGTCTACTTTACTTCTGTTTCTATTGTCACTGTCTGCTGTCTTTTCTGGGATGAAATAGAAGAAGGAAAAAATTAAGGACATGGTCTAAGAACAACTATAAAACTGAAAAGCTTCAAAACAAACTCAATGAAAATGCTAATGTTTGCAAGCCTCCTCATTCAACGTTAAACTTTCCTATCTGGAATATCTGTGATATAATATCAAAAGTGGAAACCTTACTAAAATGAAAAGTTGGTTTCAATGGATGATGAGAAAACTTGGGTCTGCAGAGAATGAGTGTAGATGGTAATGTAGTAATCAATTTAAGAGACAAACTGATAAAAAGCTGCAAAGCCTATGCACGTGACCAAAGGCTTGGATTCCATGTTGAGGCCATTTTGGATTAAATTCAGTATACTACTTATATCCCCAGAAAATGATTCATATATATGATAAAATTCATATTCTTAACAAAAAAAAATGATGTGTCATTTTCTTCTATAGTTTCTTTTTCTCTTTAATTCTTTTGGTGGTTCTTGGGATGGAATACTAAGATGAACAACATTCATAATTGGAACCTCATCTCATTAAACTGGTAGTTGAATTTGGTAAGTTCATTTGTGCCATGTTCTTTGCAATTGAATAGGAAAATTATTTTACTTGTTTTATAAATACTAAACTTTGTCAATTCCAGAATGATTTGCCAAAGTATCTTTGCAAAACTCATCAATTAAATTAATTAAAAACTCAGGCTCATAATGCCTCTGAGTGATATTTATTGTTTGAAGATTATTGAAGCCCTTTCTCATTTATTTTATTCATTTGATATTCAAAAATAGATATCTTAGAGTACATTATATATTTAAAAATCACATTTTCCACATTGTGTCCCATTTTATAGATTCACTAACTAGTTGACTAACATAAAACATATTTCAGTCTATTAGCTTTGTCAGAATAATATTCAAGCTTATAAATTCACAGAATTTAGACAAAGTTCTTATTTATCTATCTTTAAAGAGAATTTTGGGTAACACTCAGTAGAAAAAACATGTAAGGTTGCTTGGAGCCTTTATTGACATATCCTGAGGCTTTTGATTTCGTGAACAAAAAGAAGCCATAAGCATAACTTGTCTGGCCTCAAGATAGAATCATGGATATTGATGGTTATTAAGAAACTGTACCATAATTGAGTCATGATAATCAGAATGGACAGGATTATCCTCAAATTAATATTATTTCTTCTAAAGTAAAATGTGTATATATTCTGACTATCTGTTTAACCTTACATGCTGTTGATTCTACTCTTAAAGGACTTGGTTGTAAGCTTTTCTCCTGATCCTGGTCCTAGTTCCCAGTACATCCACTTACGCATACACATGTATAAATTTATATTGAAGACAATGAGTTTTTCAACATAGAGACTATCATACAGCCTCAAAAGTTTTCTGTTCTTCTGTAGCGGAGACTTTATTCCCAATGCCTTAGAAACAGAACATGATTTTGTTGGGTTCAGTATACTGCTCAGGTAAATAAATGTATTATTAAGTCACCCTTATAAGTGATTTCCATGTGATATAAATTCAAATATTAGCGTTGAGGTTTAAGGAGGTTGATTCAAATTGCCCATGTCCTATTGTCACTGTTCTTCATTTTTCTTTTTTAAAAAAGAAAATAATGGTGTGAATTCTTAAAGCATGACAACAAGGATCACAGAAAACTAAAAGGAAATATTACATTCCTATTTTGTTGTCACCATGCCAGTTTCTTGTGGTCAATGTGTGGGACTTTACGTGCAAAAAATAAATTTAAAAACACAATCTTTAGCTATCATAATCTGAGTTGCTATACGTAACATAATATAATCCCTACTGATATATGCACTCAAGTATTATGAGAAAAAATAACTTTATATTAACTTATTTAAAACCCAAGCAATCAGTTCTAGTTGATGACATTTAGCATTTAATTAGCTCATAGCTAAAAGGCTCATACTGAAAGTTAATTTATCTTGTTGCTTAGAGTGATAGTGTGAAACAAGTTTATTTTAGGGAATTCAGCAGAAATATCCATGTCTTTGAGATTTTTCTTCAAAAATTATTAAAATTTTCTTTGGAAAATACTTATCTTTGATTATATCACTTTAATTTATAAGACTAAAATTAATGAGATCATAGCCTATGGATACTTAATGTTTGGAACCTCAGTCATTTCTTTTTCTGTGTTGTAAGTAAATGGTAAGATATTAAAAGCAAGCTCTCAAATAAGTTTTCAGGCATCACATTGATCACATCCACCAAGAAGACAATGTGTCCACTCTTCAAACTCATGGCCACATCAGTATCCTCCCATTGTTTAAGTACTTGGTCCTGGCCCTTGTCATGATGTTGTGGCCAAAAGAGAAAAGGAATGGCAGGATCTTGTCATCTACTGGGAAAATCTTCTGGTGGTGTAAGGAAGACAGGCGACACACACTACAAACACACACACACACAAAAATACACCGTTTTCACAGAAAGTACTAAGATGATCCTATGGTTGAGTAGAGAGCCATCAAAATCAAATTATGCTACAGTAAATAACAGTCATGTTAATTATAGGTATCATAACCAATTTCACTACAAAGAATTTAATGCTAAAAACCGGAAAAACATGAACTAAAGTCTGGCTACCGGGAAATAAGAATCTGAGTTTTCTTCTCCTAACTCACCCAGATAATAAGGTCACAGACAATTACAATAGAAAGTTCAAGAAGATGATCCAGTGAGACTAAGTGAAGTTGATGGATCCTAAAAAATTGTGTTTATTTTTAACTTTGACGAGTATAGGATATGTTGTAAATAGAACACACATGCAAAGACCTCATAAGAAATCTACTAATGTGTTAGTAGTTGCATCCAAAACCTGAACCACAGTTATTCTACTTTTTTATATTTTATAATTTCTAATACCAGGTTTGTAATTTTTTGAAACAAAACATCTAGTTTTATCTAAAACACATTGAGTATTATGTGAATTTCCCACTGGTATACTTTGTCCTCTAGGCCAACACAAATAAATCGTGTGGAGTGTGAAACTATATACATACTTTTAAAAATTACCTATCCACTAATGTCTTTCATTTCAAAGTATCAGAAATGGGGCTCAAAATATGATTATTCAAACATGTTTTGGAAAATCTACACAAAAGTAAAACAATATTTACTGGTTTTTACTTGATATATACATTCATTTTTAAATAAATCTATTTTTAGCATATTAGCTCTTATTTTACTTGTTAAAAATGAAAATTCTTAACCAGGAGGTTATAAATATATATAAGCAGTTTTTACCTAATAATTAGCTTCTTTCTCAAAGACATAAGCACACACACACACACACACACACACACACATTCACCAGTAACAGTTAACAATGGTTTTCTGTATTCTTAGTACCTGTAAAGACTTAAATTTATTGTCACAACAAACTAATCCAAATTTTAATAAGAAAACATAATATTTACACACAATATATATGAATGTAGATATTATGGGTATGAATCAAACTATTGTCAAAACTAGAGCAATTTCATATATTCTATGTGTTCTGAATGTCTGATAACCGTAATCCTTTTTTATCAGGACACCTGTTCTACACTGCTTTGCTTAGCTTGCCTCCACTGAAATGGTCTTTACAGAACAGTATTTGTACATTACAGCACTGACTCCAGGAGATCATGGTACAAAAATATCACAATAAAACTTATGTTTATTGTTCACTAGACAGTACGCCTGCCTCTGCATGGGTATTCATTAGAGATTAGTATTTTCATCTGCTATCTGTATTTGAAATATGTATGCATCACCTAGTAATTAGTTTGACTTATAGACACTGCAATTTCTGCAACAGGTAATATTTTCCTTTCTATAATTTGTTAGAAGCACAAAATCATATTTATTGTCTATCTTGTTCAGTTACATGGCATATTATGACATTTTTGCACTAATCTTATTCCTATATTTACATTTCCATTCCCTACCTTATTATACTCGAAATTATTTACATATACAGAAGTATCTTGTCTTATGCGGATAATACAGGATATGCAAACATTTTTAAAAATAAATGTTTATGCATTCATTTAGCAAGTGAACAATGAGTAACTAAATTATGCCAGAATCTATATACGATCCTGGTATTTAGTAAAAAAATTGGTTGCTTCTAGAAACTCCTCTTATAGATAGAAAGACTTATTCAAGCAAATCATTATAATATAGTAAGTGTTATTATATGCATGATGCCCAGTAGTAGCATATGGTAGAGTGTAATCAATTCTGCTTAAGAGAAGAGGTATACCAGATAAGGTCCTGCCAAGGAGAATGACATGATCCGTGAATCAGATAATTCTGTGAGAGTTTAGTAGAAATATTATTTAAAAGAGTGTGAGAAAGAGTAAGAGGTTATCCAGGTTCTTGAGTCTTCAAGCAGCAGGGAGGCCTTGAACACTTGGGTTTGAATATGCCAGGAGACACTGGCTTCTGGAATCCACACAAGAAAACTACGTGAGAAGAGCATGTAAAAGAGAACGAAGGCCACCCAAGTGTCTCTGCAAAAGGAAGCCAAAAGAACACATGCCCTGGCCTCACTCACTCCCTTCTCTCCTATCAAGTTTGGATTCCTCATATAGCCTAAATTGAATAGGAAGTCATAGAGAAAATGTATTAAATAAGTTGTCACAACTTGGGTAGCTTCAAACAAGAAATGTATCATCTCTCAGCTCTAGAGCTTGAAGTGTGAATTCACAGTATCAGCAGAGTTGTTTCCTTCTGAGGACTGTGAGGGAGAAAATGATCTGTACCTCTCTCCTGGGTCCTGGCAGCTTCAAACAGGTATGCCTTGGTTCATATAGTATTCTCTGTCTCTTCACCCTGTCTTCCTCAACGGGTATCTGTTTTCATAACTAAAATAATCCTTTTTAACCTTTGTAGAAGGATATTAGTCAAATTGGATTAGGGCCCACCCTAATGATTCATTTTACTAATCAAGTTAACTGCTTAACAGTTTACCGTGAGTGTGCCTCAGGAATCATGCATTTGTTTACATATTGACTATCCAGAGCACCGTTTGGGTGGTTGTCATTTCAACCAGTTGATTCTTGTTTGCACAAGATACGCTTGTACATCTGCTTATTAGTTTTATATTGACTAGTTTTTCAGACTTTTCCAGAATGTTATATTCACCTTTGATGTTTGTTTCTAGTGAAATCTAATAATAAATTCTGGTTATTTTACTTACTATTTCATGCTTATTTTATTTGTGAAAAATAATCTATGATTTTGTGCTACATTCTATAAAAACTCTTAAGTACATGAGATATAATTTTTGTACTTCTCTAGAACTCATTGATACACATTTACAATACAAAATGGACGGGTTTGGGACACTGAGACTGAATAAGAAGGAAGTGCCTAAATATCTGCAAGAGAAAAAAATTGAAAAAGGGAAAAACGTTAGTGTTTCAGAGAGAAAATGTCTGTGTTATGAAATGGAAAGACAAAAAAAAAAAAGACATCACCTTATTGTCAACTATTCTTAATACAGAAATAACAGAGCTTGAAAGAACAAATGAAACTAAAAAAATTCCAGTAGTGGTCAATGATTATAATTCTATGAGTGATATTGACAGAGTTGACCAACATCTAGCAAGCTATCCTGTAATCAAAAAGCAAAGAAAAAATATTTTAAAATATTTATGCATCTTTTGGTCCAAACAATAGGGACTTGTTTGTTACTTATTCAAAACAAAGGGGTTAAAAAAGTTATTTACAATTTAGATTAGGTCTACCAGACCAAATAATTAAAAAATACAGGCTAGTGAATCATCAACCAGAACATCCATCATCTATGTCTTCACCATTCCATTAAGTGGTTAGACTTTTTATTGAAATTACACCACCCACAAAAAAAGAAAGACCAACAGCACAGTGTCTTTCAAAGAAATACAACAATGTAAAAAGAATTGATAAGAGACTAGATACTACTGTTGAAATTATAACTCTGTGTTGTGTATTGAGTGTTTTAAGGTATAACACACACAGAAAAAATTTGATAAGGCTGATAAAACTGTCATTTTATATTTCCTGTTATATTATTTTATAAAAATTAAGCAAAAAATAAGTAATTTTTGGTCATTCTGTATTTATTAATTGGACTTAATCTCTTTACTGACCCTAGAGGCAAAATCAAATTCTGAGGTAGTGAGTTAGGACTTCAGCTTTTCTTCTTCATAGTAGGGAGCACAATTCAACCAAACAGGAATCCCATTGATATGCTGTAGATACTAAATTCATTTATAATTTTATTTATCAGCCCAGCAAGTTTCAGTGATCTGTAATCAACTATGTTATTAAAGAAGGGAATATTATCTCTGGTGGAATAATTTTACACAAAAAGGTAGAATCTTTTTCAACTAAACTAAAACTGAAATGATTTTAAGAACATTCCAGAACCTGGTCATAGGTTAAAGTGATTTACTCTGTTTAAATATTTTCTTAATTTTAAAAGGCAATACACTAAATGAATTTGAAACTTCATTGAAATATATGTTTCCCTATCATATCTAATAATCATATGGCTAAAAACTGATTTTATTCCATTATTTTAAAATACAGAAATTTCTTAACAATCTTTCTAATGTGATTCTCCAGATTCCATTCTCTTACCTGGACCTGATGACTCAGCTGTCACTCTCTCTCTCTCTCTCTTTTTCTTTTTCCTTTTTCCTTTTCCTTTCTTTCTTTTTTTTATTATTTTAAAGAGCAAAACAGAAAAAAGGATAGAAATAATACACAATTTCAAAAAAATAGTAGGAAATTAACAGTAGTTAATATATTGCATATTGCTATCTTAGAAGTAGTTGTTCAGGTTACAAGAGTTAGGCGTGAAAACAATGATCAAACACTCCCCACACCTGGACTCAGTCATCTCTTAAGAGAACAATTTGTTCTGGGGCCTTGGACTTAAAAAGTCTTTCCTAGAGATATCAGGACATTTCATTTTTCTATTACCACTATCTTTTGCATACATGATTAATCTACTGGAGTAGATTTTTTTTTATTTTAAAGAGAATAGAACAAAACAAAACAGAGCAAAACAAAAAAATAGAGTCAAACATAAATATAGCATTTCAGAACAGAACACTGCAAGCAATACAGGTTTTCAAAACATAACAACAAGAGATTATCAATGGTTACCCTACTGTCTCTTGCTTTCTTCAAAATGGTTGTTCATACATTTACAGACAATAAACTCAAACAAAACAAAGTAATATAAAACCAGATAAAAGAGAATAGCATTACAGGTCTTCAAGTTGAACAACAAGAAACCAACAATGGCTACCGTAGTGTCTCATTTTTCAAAAGAGCTGTTCCTATTTTCTCACATATTGCAATCAAATAGTAGGAAAGGGACTTAAACCAACCAAATTAAAGAATAAAAGCACCATTGGACTTCAGAACCATTTCTCCGTATTTATCGGAAATTTTGTATCTTATTGAGTCTTTCAGTTTCTTACACTAGGGAGACTATGTGGTGTTTACACATGTAAGTTTGGTTTATTTCACTTATGAGTATGGTCTCAAGTCGCATCCATTTACCTATAAAAGCCTCCATGTGATCATTTTTTATAGCTGAATAGCATTCCATTGTATAAAAGTACCACATCTTTTTTATCCATTCCTCCATTGATGGGCATTTGGGTTGTTTCCAAGATTTGGCTATTACAAATTGTGCTGCTACAAACATGGGTGCACATATATCACTGTGGTATGATGATTTCACTTCTGCGAATATGCCCAGAAGAGGAATAGCTGGGTCAAATGGGACTTTCAGTCCTAGCTTTTTGAGAAACCTCCGGACTGATTTCCACAGTGGTTGCTCCAGTCTACACTCCCACCAACAGTGGAGAAGGGTTCCTTTTTTCCCACATCCTCTTCTACTGGAGTAGATTTCCCCTTCCCTGAACACTAGAATCAGGGATTGGCAGTCTCTATACAAGCCTTCCGTCTCAGTTCCTTGCCCTCTTATTACAGATCTTGTTTTAGGTTCTAGTCTATTGCAAGCCATATTTAGTTATAGAGGCTTCCAGTGCATGATCACATTTAATCCTCAACTCCACTCCCAGAAATATGCCCCATTATATTTCTTCTAGTTTACAGAGAAGGGAAGAGAAGCTAACTGAAATGTCTGATGAATAATTTGAGTTTCAATTCTCTCACATGTTTCTTCCCTGCAACCTGTCTGCCACGGACATCCTTTCACACATAGACTGAGATAGATACTCTTCCTTTTGGCCTAGGTTGGCCTAGGAACTTAATTCACATTATAATTCTTTTTTTTTCTTTATTCTACCTATCTGAATAGACTGTAAGGTGATGATTCAGGCATCACATACTAATTTTTTTATGTTTTGACTGCTGGTATGTAGTATACATTTGATAAGTGTTTCATGCCTTAAATTTCTAGAAGTAACATGGCCACTACTGATAGAGATGGACACTGATTTAAATTGCACCTAACTAACTCCAAAGCTAAGAACAAATTATCGGGCTGGGGATGAACTCAGCAGTACAAGCACCCGCCTGGCAAGTGCAAGGTCCTGAGTTCGATTTCTAGCACCCCACAAAAAAAGAATAAATTACTACCCCATACAGTCATCTTTCAGGAAAAAATAAATATTAAATTTAAAATAAACTAAGTTTTCTTTAGCTATGTTTATTTCTTGATCAGTTAGAAGAAGGATTATTCTGATATTTTAATATTACAAGTATACTTAGAGCAAGCAATAAAACTTTTCACCTACATGTCAATGTATTCTCAGAGTAGGCAAATGATTAACTATTTAATCTGATATAATACATTCTGGAAGATCACTTTTCTTCCAAATATCTATCTGACTTACTGTCTATAAATCCTACTTCTATGACTTTATACTTACAAATTAAGTCTCTCTTCTGAGAGCCATACATTACTATTTCTTTGAGCACTACTCTAATAAATTACGTTCAATAGTTTTACCCCAGAACTATTACCCAGCATGTTCCAGCACTATACAACTAACTTTCATTAGTAGGATAAATATCTTTGTTAATACCATTCTAACATATATTTTTTCATTTAGAGTTTTAGTTTTTTGAACAAGGTTAGAAAGAAGTAAAAGAAGTCATCATTAAAACAATTTTATCAATGTGGAATCGAAATCTCAGAGAGCTAAAGAAACTTTCCAAAAATATCTGCCACTTAATAAATGTTAAAGAATACCTAAAAATAAGCAAAAATCTTCAGAAAGAGGAAGTAGAAAGACACTAAAGAAAAGATTGTTATTTTCCAAATTTTACCTTGGGGTCCACACGAGCTACAAAATCTATGAATTATGCAAGATAATTCTTCCAAAGTATCTTTCTTTGCGTCTCAATGATAAGAAGAGTAGAAACTACTTCATTAAAATTGAAAACATAGACTCTAAAGGAAAATTTAATCAATTAGTATGATAGTTAAAGATTACAGAATGGGGAAGACAATTAACATTTAGTGAAGTTACCATTAGCTGATAAAATTCAAAAGTTAAATAGATACAAATGTAACAAGAAATGTCCTGCTATTATAGTGAAGTCAATCACTGTAAAGATTGGCATATAATTCTAAGGTTTAAAATAAGAAGCAAATAATTATCTCCCTCATTTCCAAAGGACGAATGCTTCTTAAAATTTCCGGGATCCTTTTCCTCAGCATAAAGATGAAAACATTTCTCATGATGCATTAAGATTATTTTTAACATTCAATAAATTTGAGAATTGCTTTACTAAATACTTCTTTCTTTAATATATATCATCTGAAAAAAGTAGCATGTACTCTCATTTCAATAAAGTATAAACGTTACATTTTACTTCACTCTATCAATAATATGACAATTAGTCACTAATTAGGTAGATAATGAATAATGAGGGCAGTCCAGAGCTCAAATAAAGCTAATTTCCATGGCTTCATTAAACAACTGAGATATGATGGAGGCTGACATAGTGGTCTCAGTGGAGATTTACGCTAATAGTAAGGCTGTCTGGTATATTTTCTATTCTGCAAAATATGTCAAATGAAAAGAATACTATGTAGCTTGGCGAAGGGTGCAAGTAATTAATAATGACCAGAAAAAAATCCAGAAAAAAAAGGAGTGTATTAAAACCAAGCATTTTGGTCAGATCCAAATGGTACCTTGGGCAGAACACCAAATCAAAACAGGCAAAAACAAAAGTATTTACTTAAATTTAAAAACGGATGAAAGTAAATATTTTTTCCTATGGTAAGCTCTTAAAGAAATATAGCATTTCCCACAATTGTCAAATTACTTTTAATGTTTCATTCTAAAGATTTAGTTTGCTATTTTTCAGTGTTATCAATAGCAATTAACAAATTATAGTTTTATCCCCAAATTTGGTTTACCTTTAATACTAAATACAAGATTTTTATATTGCCCCATATCAATGCGAAAAATTATAGAAATGACTGTATTTACAGGACTGGGTGGCTATCATTTCCTCAAGAAAATCCAGAAAACATAGTTGCTGCTGTGTCTACTAAATTTTAATAGAAAGATACTGCCCAACAACAAACAACACCGTCCTGGAAGCTCAATCCTACAGTTGTTCTGACACCGTATTAACTGATCTAAAACTCCAGGTAAACCTTCTGTTTCACAGTTCCCTACCTTGGGCAGCAAGCTAATTTAGGCTCCAAATCTATATCACAAACTTATGCTGAAAATCTGTTGCAAATAATACAGCATTAATCACACTGAGGGAAACAAAAGACATCCCTCGAGTTACACTGTATTACAAAAAATAAAGTAACATTTAAAAAACATAAGTAACATTACATTTTAAAATTGTGAGCATTTTACTTTTAGGGCAGACTACATCTTATATTTAACACACTAAACCCTATGAAGCATTTTAAGATAACTCAAGGGAAAATAATAATTTCACGTGTATTTGAAAGAATAAGTATTTTTGCATGGAGAAGAAATGAAGATAGGGTTTTATATCTCTAGTTTTTACCCTATTGTCTCTCAAATAGAGTGGCAAACCATTAATTCTTAATACACCATAAATGGTACTTTTCAGAGTGACAAAGACTATTGACAATCACACAATTGGTAGGGATTATACTTCAGGGATTTCATAATGCTTCACAGTTGGAATGCAGATCATATGGAAAATATGTTTGGTGTAAATCTTAAT
This sequence comes from Cuniculus paca, assembly GCA_004365215.1. Taxonomy (NCBI): domain Eukaryota; kingdom Metazoa; phylum Chordata; class Mammalia; order Rodentia; family Cuniculidae; genus Cuniculus; species Cuniculus paca. Next base: position 14,748 of record RJWT010007009.1, on the reverse strand, counting down.
CAACATTTTAGGCTCTTGGATGCTAAGATAACTATGATCCAGTGAATTTTCTTTATGTTTATTCTAAAGAACCTCCCAAGTAACAAAGTTTAACTTTTATTTGTTTTCCCAAAAGATAAGTCAACTAAGCACTTCCTATGTATTAACTAATGAAAATCTTGAATTGTCTCTGTGTAGTAAGTTCTATTATTAACATCTCCCTATGACAGGTAACATACCTGATGGTATAAAAGGATTTCTCGGGCTTTCCTAATGGCACTGGGATGATTACAGGTTGAAACAGGTGTTACTCAAACAGTTCAGATTCAAAGGAAAAAGAATCAAGAAGAAGAAAAAAAAAACCACTAATGGCGTTGGACAGATCTGTACAAAAAAATTTTTTTTGGATTTAAATACTAATAAGTATAGGGTATACTTTACTGTTCCAAAAATTAAAGAAATGCTCACCTATATCTATAAAAATCAGTACTTAAAAATAGCAGTAGTCATCATTCCTAAAATTATGTTGTTACTTCTACTCCAAATTCAGCTGTTTCCTATAAATAATATGTCACTACAGTGAAAGTTACTAATCCCTGATACATTTTCTTCCTATTGAGTCTTTTCTTATAACTGGTCCTGTTAATTCCACTTTCTGAATGTCTTCCAATTTTTTTTCTCATGGCCCTTCCTTTTATCACTTATACTCAAATTCTTTTCTTGAGGGAGTTCAAATATCTCTCCACTGAAGCATGTCTCACCTCTCAATTCTGACTCCTTGTTCATTCACTCTCTGTAATCCCTGCAAGGTTATCTGTGTCCATCAATATACTCCCAATAATTTGTTGGTTCCATTCTGTCTAAGGATTATCTTGTTTCCTACACAATAAAATTCAATTGCCTTAGTGCTGTTTAGGGCTCTTTCTCATTTCTACTTTCTCATATGGACACTCTCACTAATATTTCAAATATTTAATTTTCTTTGTTTTCTTTCCAATTTTTGAGTGCTGGAATCATTCATCTTATAGTTCACCTAGTATATGGTAGACTTGTACAATTATTTTTAGCCAACACGCTTGGTTTAAATTCTAATATGACTTTTCTGAAATAACTTTCCTGGTTGTAGTCTATTTCTCCCTTATATATGTTTTTTTATACTTTGTTCATATGATTTTGAGCACTTGTGTCACTTTTACTATGGCAGGGGCCACTTACGTTATTGATGTTAAGAAAACATTAAAGACTAAAATATTTGTGGTCATAACCTATAGTATAGTACTTTAAAGAATCCATATGTAATTTGCTTTTATGTTAGGGCAGAGGAAAATGTTTAAGAGAAATTTGGTCATTTTACCAGCTTTGCATATTGGTATTTTTCTTAGTTTATTTATATAAAGAATGCCATTTTCAGTCTTTTATATTCAGCTATTAAAATTTGGTGTAATAAAGTACAGTCATTTGTTTTTAACTAAGATTCATTTATATCTAACTTAAAAATTAAATTGAAAGAAATCACATTGATGGAGCATGACATTGAGTATATATATTATATCTGTCACCTATGCTTGGAATTAGATAAAAATCTAACCTTGAATTAAATAATCACAGTGATACATATGTTTTATCTCTATAACAACATATGGCACTAAGACTTTTCTAAACTATTGAGAGATTATCCTGCAGAATTTCTTGTCCTTCAGCAGAGGTGGTCAGAATCTCTATGTTCATTTGGGCCAGCAAGTAACACTTAGAGTGGAATTCTTTATAGAAAGGATATTTTTATCATGCACCATTCAATTTATTTAGACAGTGCTTAACCTGCACTTTTCCTTGGAAGTAGAACTTTGTAAGGAAAAATTTATGTAATTCCCTGAGATACATTCTAAAGCTTAAGTTTCTTTTTTCTTGTAAACTGGTTTTATTCAAAGTGGCTGTGAGACAAAGCTTCCAGCATGAACTGACTCTTGAGAACATGTCACTGACAAAGACAAATGAATCTTAATGAGTTTAGGAGAAATATGACAGCTCAGTTTTGAGCTCTAAGGGGAGAGCTATTACACTGAGGACACCATTCTAAATTGCGTTAGGTTGAGTGAGTTTTGAGAAATCAGCAATTGCTATATGTGCTGTGGGTTTTTTCCATAAAGACTTTTTCTTCTTAGTAATCACTACATATTTTTAAAATGATAACTGGTTAAAAATTAACAGTCTTACTTGTTCACAATAACTCAAACATACAATCAAAACAAATTAAAAGCAAATTCAGCTCACTGAAGTTTGAGACATCAAGTTAGTTCTTTTCTACATCCCTTACATTTCTGCCAACCCCAGGGAGCTGCCTCTTTAATGTTTCAAATGTCTCTATGTAGAGAGATATGATGAGCCTAGCTCTTCATTCTTTGTCATACACCTGGAGACAGATTAACATGTACTGATTTACCTTTACAGTGTGGGTAATATCTGATTCATGTCCCCAATTATTTTTAAGAAATGAGAAAGTAATTTTCATTATAACAAAACCTTATGTATATCTGATGATAGACTCACAGCTGAAATATACAGACACAGCAAGAATAAGAAAAAGGTTTTCTCTCCAGGCCAATAAACTTAGTAACAGATCATTCCCTTTGGGGAAGAAAACATGGGATCGGAGCCTAAGCTGGCATTCAGCATATGCCTACCATTCAGGAAATGGCTTTCACTTTCTAGACAAACCAATCATACATGATGACCTTGCTTATAGAAGATAAAGAGTACTGAGAAAAAGTCATTAGGAATGTGTATCATGGCAGTTCTGTGAGCTTGGAGCCATTTGCTAAGTGGCCAGTAGAAAGGAAACAAGGTTGCAGAATCCTGGCACCCAGCTTTAAAATGCATTAGCTAATAGTGTTTGAGATTTACTGTAAGAAATCCAGTTATACTGACCACACAGTTCTGTTCTAGGGCACCTATGGATTACTACTCAATGCTCACATGTGTGATTCCAACATGTTCACTACTGCATGAAAAGTGGGGGGGTTGGTGTAGTGTATGTGTGTTTGTTGTAAGACCATTTCTGCTTGAAATTTTAATGCCCCGAAAAAGAAAAAGACAACAAATTTGTCAAATATTCCAGAAACCACTTATTAGTCAATGACCTGACTTTACAGAAACATTTACAAAGAAACGTGACACAGATTTTAGAGCAATTCTGAGGCAAATAAATAAGAATCAGACTCATCTTGCATCAGTTGATTAAAAAAATAGTTGGAATCATTTTGGTTATAACATAACTATCCCACTAACTTAACTTTGTATTTGTCTACTGAATAGCCCATTTTAGTTGATAATAACCATATGGTTTCTTTTCAGAGCAGAAAAAGAGAATACAGTATTGGTCCAAACAAAGCATTCAACCAAACTATAAAATTCAAAGTATGAAAAATCATGTAAAGCATAACAACATATTTTAACAGTTACATACATTTAATTATATGCCTGAGTTGAAAACCACTGAAACAAGAAAACCCAGCAACTCTATCTTTTCAAAATAAAATATCAGCATTTTTCTTGGTGCCATAGTTGACATGCTGTGAAATTAAACCATGCATCATAAAACTGACAACAATAACTACATGCCTTTACTTTAAAAAACTAAAAATTATACAACTTGAATAAGGAAACTGAGCGTCAGATAAAGTCATGAAATAAATATTTAGATTTTACATTTCAGTTTAAAACTGAAATATACCACAAAAGTGAGGAATATATTTGCTCTTTATCCACATAATGGATAAAAATGTCTTAATATATTCCTGATGGTATCCTCCCGAGTGAGAAAGATAGAGGAGAAGCAAACATAGTTGAATAATCCTCACTGTTTTGCAATAAATAATTTTTAATATTAAGCCATCTCATCTTCTCAGTGTTCAAAGAAAAATGCAGTGATCACTATGAATCTATGCATATATAATGAATATAAAGTAACTTTTTAAAACTTTTCTATAAATTTATTTCCTCTAGATCTCAGTCTCCATCTGGTGTTATTTCCCCTTACACTTAAGAACTTCCTATTCAAGGGCTTAAGGTACAGTGCTCTTAATGAAGAAATCTCTCAGTTTTTGTGCCTAAAATTTTTTTACAAATGTATTCAATTTTGAAAGGATAGTTTAAATGGATACAGAACTATATCTGACAGGGTTTGTGGTGGTGTTGTGAATTTGTACTCTAACTTCCTTTAGTTTGGAGCATATTATTACACTGCTTCTAATTAAAAGTTAAGTAGTATTTGCTTTATCACCCCATCTCACCATGAATCTTCAAGATTTTCATCTTTGTTAATCGATTATGTTGATTTGAAATTCTGCACCATTGTTTTTAGTCTTTTTTTTGTTTTGTTTTGTTTTAAAATTAAAAATGCAAAAAGAAACTGCAAGATTTTCTTTTTCACTTAAGATTTCAGCAATTTTACTATGGTATGTCTACATATAGTTTATTTACATATAGTTGTATTTATCATTATGGATATTTATTGCTTGTTTAGCATATGTATATTGATGTCTCTCTGGAAGTCTTCAGTCATTATTCCTTCAGTTATTTTCCTGTCCCAATTCTCTCCTCTTTTTCTGGACTTTCAATTACAATATGTTAGATCCTTACATTGAATATGAAACCAAACACAGTATTCTTCAGTTTTTTTCTCTGCCTTTCAGATTGCATAAATCTCATCTTAAATTTAATTGACTACATTTTCTGTCACCTATAGTCTGCTCTTAAACCTACAAAGCGATTGTATTTTTCTTTCAGTTGTGTTTCAGGATTCGAATTTTCATTTCATTATGTTTACAGTTTCTATTTTTCTGCTGGGGTTCCAATTTCATTCCATTCATTTAAGACTCTGAAAATGTAATAGCTGCTGTAACATCCCTGTTAATAAAAGCAATTTAATCACTCCACTATCACCTTCTATCAATTGACCGTTCCTGAGAGTAAGTCACATTTTCCTCTTTCTTCACATTACCTTCTGGTTTTTAATTGGATAATAGAGATTAGTAATAACTTGAAAACATCTGAATTTTGTTATATTTCTTTGAAAAACATTTTAATCTAAGAGGCAGTCGGGTTAACTAAATTTAAGCTGAAAGCTCTTTCTCCCTTAAAGCTGGTAGTAAGTAAAATCACCAGTTCTTACAGTTTCCAGTTACAGCTCTGTCTCTGGCTTCTCCAATTATATACACAATTTCTCAACCACTATACACAATTTTCAGTTCAAATACAATTTTATGCAGGTGTTGCACTAATATTTGATTGTTTCATCTCTTCTGAGTATCCCTCCCTTTCAAGAACTGTCCTTAAATTGATAGTTCTAGTTTTAAAACTTGTGGCCTGACAGTCCAAGCTAGTAGGGTTGCAGTTTTCTGTTCTCAAAGCTCTTCAATTAGGGTTGAAAAGTACCCTACTGTAGAAAATCAACAAAATTTTAAATTTGATGAGATAAAGTTTTAACAGTAGAGTCTCTAATTAGTCTCTAATGACCTATTTGAAAAAATATTTTATCCATATTTGATGCTTATCTGGTCAAGTTTTGTGAAACAAAGATTTACTTTTGAATGTTTTAAGTTATTATTTAAGTCCTCATATATAAAATCTCATAGTTACTTTTCTATAAGCTGCATGAATAGTATATTTATCTAAGTATATTTGCCAAGTATATGAGAATTATTCTTTTGCAAGGCACTGACCCTTGTTTTGTTCAGTAATGTTTGGGATATACAGCCATTACATCCAGTTTAAATGTTTCTTATATACATATTGCATCTGGATCATTTTTATGCTTTTTGCCTCTCCTTCTCTCTCTTTCTCCAAATTCTCTTCTCTACAGAGTTTACCTCCATATTACTTAACGAGCTTTTTATTTTGTTCTTTCAATTATTTAAATTCTGGATCTCTCATATTAGAAAAACCATGCAGTATTTAACCTTTTGTAATTGATTTATTTCACTTAACATTATGTTCTCAACATCTATCCATTTTCCTACAAAGGACTCAAATCTATCCTTTTTAAAGGCTGAGTAGTATTCCACTTCACATTTATATCACAGTTATTTTATCCATCAGTTGATGGGCACCCAAACCACTCGACAATTATTGATACTACAAAATTATGGCATTATTAGGTTTTTTATTCACTTTGTTTTCTTCCCATCTTTTTCTGTGTTGACTGTATAGTTGGTCCTTTTTGTTTCTTGCCCTTTTCCCTGTTCTCCTTTTGCTATTGGTCATTTTATCACAGCCTTCTTAAGAACATATCTAGAATCAACTAGGAAAATAAAATAGCAATTCTAGTACTTAGCAGTATTCATCCCTCTTTTACCTACTCTTCATTAGCTGCGCTATGAAAGGAGAATTACTGCCATTATATTCAGAGACCCTATAGGATAGACTATGCTTACTACATGCAATACTTACTTTAAAATTATTCTGCATAGTCAAGTTAGAAAGAGGTACAAAATTACTAAAAATGCCATTATGTTTATATTTTGCTAATTATGAATAGGTTTTGAAAATCCAAATTAGTTGAGGATAAATGATCTCAACAGTTCAAATTCACACTACATAAATATTTAGAAATGTTAAATTTACACTCTTAGTAGTAATGCAAGGAATGAGTTCCCTAACTAGGAAATACGGATGTTATGGTTTGTATCAAGATGTCCCCTCAAAACCTTAAGCAGCCATGGGGGGGTGTTTTCTTGGAGGTGACTGAGGCTAGAGTGTGTGATTCATAGTGCAATTCTGGGAGCAAGGGTGCTGTAATCAAGGGTGGGTAATTGCTGGATCAGTCCATTGATTGGATTGGCATTGCCCTAATCCTGGTAGACTGGATACAATATAAAGGACAAAAAGAAAGAGTCTTATCTTTCTCTTTTGTTGCATTTTCTGTCTTCCACCACCATGCATTCTTGCCCCACTGCCATGTGCCCCCTGCCTTAGAGCCAGCCAATTATGGACTTTAACCTCTATAAACCATGATCTAAATAAAATCTTCCTTCAACTTTGGGTGTTCATTATTTCATCTCAACAATGACAGAAAAGTAACTAAGACAACCAACCAGTTAATCAATAGGATAGAAAGTTACACTCAATATTACATTTATAACATAATTGAAAATATCAATTCCATTTAAAGGATAATAATTATGTGCTGAGTAACACCTAAATAGAAAAAAAATCTAAGATGTTCAATGCATATGTTAACATTTCTCAAATAATCCTGTGATGTAGATACTGTCATAATCTCTTCTAGGAAATGAAATTTCACAAATTTAAATCACTTAAGTTTTAGGACTGGGGATATAGCTCAGTGGCACAGCACCAGCCTGGCAAGCACAAGGTCCTGAGTTTGATTCCCGGTAAAAAAAAAAAAAATTTATAGTAGGTAAGTGGTAGAACTTGAATCTAAAACCCAACATAACTGCACATCCTATGCTCTTTCAAAATTCCCAATAAAAAAACTAGATCTTAGCTTATCCACTTGATTTACATATTCTACAAACACTTTTAAAAGACCAATGAAATTAAAAACAACCCATTCCAAGAGGTCATTAACATACATACATTAACATAACACCAATGTAAACAATAAAATTGATACAGTTAGTAAGAAACATACACACTTAAATTGAAAGACTTCCTGTGTAAGTAAAGGAACATGAAAAAGTCAAGTTTATTAAGTGCAGGCAAAAGCTATTTTAAGATAAGCTTAGTCCTGGAGTTGACAGATTCAAGTTTCCAAGTCTTAGATACTATGACAAAAGGATTTGAAAAGCACATGTTAACTCTGTACTTCCTTTCCTTAATCCATGTAATAACTGATATTCCTCCCACATGCTCTCTCATCCTGGTGAATCAATTGGAGAAAGAAGGGTTATGAAATCAATGGGTTGAGGCTTCAAACTTGTAAAACACTTTCTGTTAGTAAGCCAAAGCCAGGTTTACAGTTCTAAACTGTTAAATTCTTCAAAGTGGCAGAATCTTCATCTGTCAAGTGTGGATGATATCCACTTACTAGATTTTTTTATGCACTAACTCACGTAACTTCTAATACAGTAGGTGTTCATAAATCATGGGTTTCTTTGACTTCCTTAATAATTTTTTCAGAGCCATATCAATGTACATAAAGCAAGAAGATGGATAGTTGAATTTTGTCCAAACTACTCCAGCTTTGACTATTATTTTCCTAAGGTTTGCTAAAATAAATGAAGAATGTTCTATTTTATTTGATTTTCATTATTACTGAGCTTTTACAATTCACTATGTTCTTATTCTAATATATAAATGGCACATTTTCTAACGCTGATTTTTCTCATTGAGATGCTCAAATGATACACAGCCTTAATGCAATAGCTTCATAATAATACCAATGTTACCTGCTTGGTGAAAATATTGCACTATATATTTAAATTTGAATAGGTATTTTTATCAGATAACCTTATAAAATTCAAAAATAAAAATATATATTTCTATAATATGAGATAACATAATGTATGACAACAATTGGCCTCTGTTTAATAGAACAAAATTGAAACACAACAAGACTGGTACACGGGGAGTTGGCACACCTATGTAGAACACTTCAATTCTTGTTTTACCTACTTCCTCTCTTTTCCCTCTCCTCTTTCTCTATCCCTTGGTCCCCCTTCCATTTTTCAAAAGCTCTATCTCCTTATTTCTTATTACCTATCTTGTATTTTGCTGTTTACTTATATTTCGGGTTTCTAATATAATAGGAAACATGCAATATTTAACCTTGTGTGTCTGATTTATTTATTTCACTTAACATTGTGGTCTCAGGATGTGTCCATCTTCCTACAAATGATTCAAGTTCATCTTTCTTTATGGAAAAGTAATCTGCTACTGTGTATAAATGCCTCATTTGTTTATCCATTCATGTGTTGTGGACATATTTACTGCTTCCAGGATTTAACAGTTATGAATTCTCCCACTATAAACATCAGTGTATGTGTATCAGTGTAATAGGATGTTGTTAACTCTTGTGGAAAATGTGTAGTGGGAGAACAGCTGGGTTAAATGAAATTCCTACTTTTCAGTTTTTAAAGAATTTCCATACTGATTTCCATAGAGATTATTCTAGTTTGCATTCCCAGCAACAATGTAAGAATGTTTCATTTTTCCCTTTAGCCTCTGCAGCATGTGGTATTTGATTTCTTGATGCTAGACATTTTTTCTGGAGAAAGGAGAAATTTCAGTGTTGTTTTAATTTGCGTTTTTCCAATGGCAAGAGATGTTGAAGATTTTTCGTGTATCAGCAATTTGTATTTCTTCTGAGGTGCCTATTCATTTCAGCTGCTAAGTTTTGACTGTGCCTTTTATTTTGAAGGACTTTTTTTTAGTTCTTTATATGTTCTAGATATTAGTCCTCTATCTGAGGAATAACTGGAAAAATGTTTTCCCATTTTGCAGCTTGTGCCTTCACACTGTTGGTTTTCTTTTGTTGTGAAGAAGCATTTTAATTTGATATAATCCCATTTGATGTTTCTTGGTACTATTCTGTGAGCAAGTGGAATTCTGTTCATAAAGACCCTACCTCCATCCATAACTTCAAGAGTTTTAGTTACTTTACTTTCCAGCAGATAGCATTTCTCTTTAACATTCACATCATTGATCCATTTTGATCTTAGATTAATACGTGGTGACATTCATGGGTCTAGACTAAATCTATTGCATGTAGCTAGCCAGTTTCCCCAGAATTGCTTGTTAAAAAAGCTATCTCCCCTCCAGCTTATGTTTTTGGCCCCTTTGTCAAAGATAAGACAGCTAAATGTGCCTGGACCTGTTCCTGCATCCTCTACTCTGTTCCTTTGATCCACACGTCTGCTCTTGGGGCAATATCATGCTATTTTTCTCACTGCAGCTTTGTAGCACAATTTGAAGTCCCAGATCATGATACCTCCTACTTTGGTTTTGTCGCCCTGGATTGCTTTTGTTATTGTGGCCCTCTACTGGTTCCGCATGAACATTAGCACTTTATTCTCTAGTTCACTGAGACACGTTATTGGTATTTTGATTGGTATAGCATTAAATCTGTACATCAGCTTTGAATGTTTGCCAACATGACAATATTAGCTCTGTCTACCCAGCAACAGGGAATATCTTTCAATTTTCTGATGTTTTCTTTGACTTCTTCTTTTAGAATACTGTAGTTTTCCTTTAGAAGTCTTCCACTTCTTTACTTTAATTAGTTCCTAAGTATTTAATTTTCTCAGCAACACATGAGACTTACTCCAAAATAAAACACATCCTAGCCAATAAAATATGCTTAAGTAAATACAAAAGAATAAAAATTATACCTTGCATTTTATCAATTCATAGTACAATGAAACTGAAAATCAACGGCAAAAGAAACTATAAAAATTATGCAAACACATGTGAATAAAACAATACTCTCTTGAGTACTTCTTGAGTCATATAGGAAATCAAGCAAAGCTAATGCCACTATGACATACCAGAACCTGAGACACAATGAAAGCAGTCCCAAGAGGGAATATAGCAATGAATCCTTACATTAGAAAACAAGCGAACAAATAAACACCAACAACAACAACAAAAAAAAAAGTGAGCTAAATAAACATGCACCAATGATGTACCTCAAGGTCCTAGAAAAAGGAAATATAAAGCTAATTCAAGGAAAGAAATTATAAAGATCAGAGCAGAAATTATTGAAATCTAGACCAAAAACAAACAAAAATCAATGAATCAAAGAGTTGCTTCTTTGAAAGAACAAAATAGATAAACCCCTAACCAATCCCCGCAAAAAGAGAAAAGAATAAAAGACCCAAATCTATGCAATTAGAAATGAAAAAGGCAAAATCACAATGGATTCTGCCAAAATCCAGATCATCAGTAACTACTTTGAGAACCTATACTCCAATAAATTGGAAAGTCCAGAAGAAATGGATAGATTGCTATATGAATTATCAAAATTGAACCAAGAAGATATAAAACCCTTAATAATCCAGTAACAGGCATTAAAATTGAAGCAGTAATAAAGAATCTACTAAGAAAAGCCCAGGATCCTATGAATTCACTGTTGAATTCTACAAGAACTTGAGGAAGGACATAATGCCAATACCCCTCAAAGTCTTTAGCTAAATTTAAAGGGAAGTTGCTGGACGCTACCATGGCCCTGATTCTAAAACTAGACAAGTGCCTGACCAACACAAAACAACAACAAAAACTATAGGCCCATATCTTTAATGAACATAGATGAAAATTTCTCAAGATACTGGCAATGAGAATGGCACAGATCATCTAAAAGATCACACATTATGATCAAGTAGGCTTCATCCCAAGGTTGCAGCATATACAACATATACAAAGTACTAAATACAAAACATCATACACAGAAGAAAGGGCAAAGCTCATGTGACCATCTCAATTAATGAAGAAAAAATTTGCATTTTGACAAAATCCCAAATGTATTCATGATAAATACCCTGAAGAAAATAGGTATAGGAGGAATTTATCCCAATTTGACAGCACACAGCTACAACACCCAGCCCTAACCCTGCTCAACCCTAGATATCACGAAATGGGTTTAGTTATTCCTTCCTTACAGTTGCCTTCTATAATCCTTTTAATTTGGTTAGCTGAAGTAGTTATATACTTTCATTGAATCTTGAATATTCAACCATGGCACTTATCAAATTTTATTGTCATTTTTTTATCCATTGCTCCCAATAGGAAGAGAATTCAGCAATGCTTTAAGACTTTTAGAATACTCAACAGAACTATAAAATGTGAATGAAGACATCATAAGAATTTGATTTTATACTCTTTAAAAATTAAATACACACACAAAACAAAAACTCTTTCTAAGCTCATATTGCTTGTCTCTTTACCAGGGCATACCTTTTTCCTCTGATGTAATTCAATATACTGCTTATTACACAACTGTATTTGGCTAAATAATTTTTACACAATTGATTTTGCTTTATATGATCAATATATGATAAAAGTAGAGGCTAATTTAGAGGATTGGAATGGGATATATTGAAGACATTAAAAATAGAGCCTTTGTATATGTGTCAACATTTTCTTTCATAATGTCAATTTCTTTTATCCCATGATTTTGAAAAGCTTAACACAAAGGACATTAGATACTTATCTTCTTCCAAGAGTCTGGAAGAACTTAGTATTCTGGGAAATAAAATAGGTCAGAATTATATAAAAGAAAGACATAAATCTTCAGAATACTTATATTACTAAACAAAAATAATTATATAGTATATTATAAAATAGAAAATAATGCAAAGTTCAAAGTAAATTAATTCTCAGTATCCTTAATTTTTTAAAATAACCTGAAAATCTTCTAGAATTTTATTAAATTAATGAATTTTTCTACATATAAAATATTTTCTCTCTATAAAATCATATATAAAGTGATTTTCAAGTACTTTAGGCTTACTAGTTTTTTTAAATTAGGAAATCATCAGATACCTCCTACTTGACAAGTCAGATGGTATCTTCTGAATTCTAATTCCCTATCATATGTGACATTATTGGCAATCTCTTCATGAGACATTCTTTCCTATTCACTCCAATAATATTATTACATTTCCTATTCTCATATAAGCAATACTTTTTATGATACTTCAGAAATATTTTCATCTCACACCATAAATATATGCCCCCTGTAGATGTCATTATGCATTGCATACTCCCCCTTCAAACATAATTGCTTGTTCACTTGATTGGACTCTCATGCTAATATAAAAGACTTGTAAATAATGTGATGAACATTTTCTCCCAAAAATTTTCAGCGCTTTCTCAATCTTCAAAAAGCTTCAAATAATGCATAACAAATGTTCACATCTAAGGCCAAATCCCTTGCCTGCCATTCTTTTCTTCTCTTTGTTCTCTTAATATTCCTCACACTAAATTCAGTCTTCAACTGGCCTCCTGTTAATATATAGTAATAGTAAATCTTCTTAGTGTTTTTATAATTTGTTTATATAGGTCACGTTTTAATTTCTACTTTAAATCAGTAAGTTAAAAGTTTCATGGTTCTGACACTGGAAACAGGCAGGTCATACTTGCAACCTGATGCTAGTTTGAGGCATGCCCAACAGGATGATCCTGGTTTGGGGTGCACTGGAAGTGTGACCCCATTTGGAGCAAGCAACTTGGATAGCCTTACCTTAGAAATGTAAATAGGATTCCATCTTTTCTCCTTTTCTCTTTCCCTTCTCTCTTTTTTTCTACGTTGAAAAACTTAAAGGCAAGTAGTAAATCTCATATGATTATGAATAACTCAATGTCTATCCCAAAATGTTACCTTTGGTTTATATTTGATGCACTTGGGACCAAATAAGATAAAAGATTTTAAAAGCTAAGTTTTCTCCCAGGATAAATTAGAGAATAAAAGATAACACCTCAAAGTTCTTCCCTTTTCCTTCCTTCTGATTCTCACTAGTTGTAAGTCTATAACATTAACTAACAAAAAGGTACTGAAAATAGTTAAAAGCATTTTTTAAAAAAATACTGCTATGATTCACATAAAAAAGGAAAACTAATTGGTAACCCCTGAAAAAAATCTGACTATTTATAGTTATAAACCTACAACTATAAAAAGGTTATTGCAATTCACCATAGTCATTGCTTCTAAAAGTGTACTTTAATTTAGCATAGTTGTTTTATGTGTGTTGTATTGTCTGTTTGTCTAAATGTCAGTCTGTTTTTTTATGCTTGGTTAGAGTACCTGAAGCGGCTTCATTTAATGAAAAAAAATAGCTCAACAATTTCCTTTTCTATTTATTTACTTATCTATTGACCTTAAAGACTGGCTTTTGGGAGGGACTCTCCATAGAAAACCAGGTGTATTGGTTTTCAGGGTAACTATACTGAAAACATTACAGGATGAAGGCTAATAAGCTTGAGGCAAATGTAAGACGTACTAATAAAGCCTTAAAATTTGACAGAATGAATCTTATGGATGTGTGGATTGCTAAACAGTGGCAACTCTCTTCACAAATTTAATTTGTTCTACAATTCTGGAAGACAGGCACATTTGTGTTTGTGTAGGAAAGATGGCCATGGTTGTGTTTGCCACTGGATGCAGAATTTGCAAACTAAAACAAAAGACTTCCACTTGTGAACAAAACTGCTGCAAACAGAAGCATTCGTAAGTCAAGGTATCACTATATGTCAATTTTCAGGTGTACACTGATATATAGATAAGCAGATACTCATGATACAAACTAGTACTTTCGTTCGTATAACTTTTAACAGTGACTTAACAAGACTAAAGATGTTTTTAAAGTTGGTGACATGCTTCCATCTAGGTTGTTAACCAATCATGATACCAAAAAGTTGATTTATAAATGAAATGTCTATTGTTGCTTGTGTAGAACAACTTAACAGTTATACCTTAAAGATAAATTACATACTTTTATACAATGGAGTACTATTCAGCTATAAAAAATGATCACCTTGAGGCTTTTATAGGTAAATGGATGAGACTTGAGACCATACTCATAAGTCAAATAAACCAAACACACATGTAAACACCGCATTGTCTCCCTAGTGTAAGAAACTGAAAGACTCAATAAGATACAAAATTCCTGATAAATATGGAGAAATGGTTCTGAAATCCAATGGTGCTTTTATTCTTTGATTTGATTGGTTTAAGTCCCTTTCCTACTATTTGAAGGCAATATGTGAAAAGATAGGAACAGCTCTTTTGAAAAATGAGACACTACGGTAGCCATT